>CAAKHF010011914.1:0-40248 GCA_901007745.1 Hippocampus kuda
CACACACACACACACACACATACACACACGTATGGCCTTTTTGGCACACGGCATCTCAACACAATAACAATTACATTCCGTCCTGTGATAAAGTAGTAATTTCACGGCCTGCTGCTTAAACTATGGCATTCCTGCAAGCTTAGCGCGGAATGGCGTGTCTGCTGGTTTATCCCCGATGGCCTCCCGAATGGTCTCCACCGACAGGGCAAGGGGGAAATGAAATACTGTAAATGGACGCACAAATGACAACAGTGCGAAGTGACTCGGTGCGAAGTTAGCAATTTGAGCGTTGAATGGTATTTGTTTTTTATTAAGGGCGCTTTAGCCGCACTGAAAGGCCATTTTGATTTCAAGTGTAAAAATAAGTTGACATTTTAATGGAACATAAATTTAAATACATTTAATGAAGTATATTTTACTTGAAGTGTATTTGTATGTCAACTATGTATACTTGTGTGTACATGTGTGTTTGTATTTACAGTACAGTGTATGTGTGTGATTGCGTATCCTGTATATGATGTGCGTGTGCATTGTATGTCTGTCTGTATTTATCTGATCTTAGTGTATCAACTGTATATTTATATCCTCTATGGACAGTATATGTGTGTATATATTGTAAATATATTTTTGTAACTATTTTCATCGTGTGTGTGTGTGTGTATGGATACATCAATACTGCAGTCTGCATCCATGGCAAATCTGTTGCTCACTCCCTGCTGATCATTCTATTACAGATACACAACATGCACACCTGCTCTCTCACTCACACACACACACACACACACACACACACACACACACACACACACACACACACACACACACACACACGCACACACAATGAAAATGTTCTTTAACGCATCAGGGGTCTCCCTCTGAATGCTGGACGCCCCCTCGCTGAGGCCAATGATTGAAAATAACATTTCTGTTGCATTCACTCACTCGCGCACTCGCACGCACGTACGCACACACTGAGGTCAGCAGAAGTTGCATGACATTTTCTTTGCGCAAAAACTTTTGGATGCCACGCACCTCTGTGATCTTTGGCTCAAATCGTGTTCTCACTATGTTTTGCACATGGAAATCTGACGCAAAATCTGGAAAGCCAATTTGAAACCTTGTAATCCGAACTGAGGTTTTAAGATCGACTTTCAAACCCTATTGTTGTAAACCCTTCAATGAAATGCACATCCTATTTCGAAGCCCTAATTCAAGTTTGAAACCCTGACTTCAAATCAAATTTAAGATTTAAAACCCTAATTGGAATCTCTAACCCAGGCTTTAAACTTTCATTTGTAACCATCACCTGAAACTCTCATATTTGCTCAAAACTCAAATTTAACAACCCTAATCTTGATTTAGCACCCTAATTTGAAAACCCAGCACTGACCTTGTAACCTTAACTTGTGCTTTAAAGTCTACTTTGCAACCCTAGCCCTTGTCCGAAGCCCTACTCTGTAACCCTCCCTTGGGTTTAAACCCTACTTGGAAACCCTAAAACTTGACTTGAAACCCAAAACCCAGGCTTCAAAGCCAAACCCGGGCTATCACACTTTTGTAACCATAGTTTGAAACCCTAATCCTGGAAAACTCAATTTTGAAACGCTAACGCTAATTTGAAACCCTCCTTTCAGTTTCTGCATCCACAATATTTATCATCGTATCGTATTCACTCTTCTTCCTCTCCTGTTTCCTCGGTCGCAGTGACTTTTCACTCGCCGTCGCCCTCCGCAGGGCTGGCTCTCGCTCTGTTTGTTTTTGACCTTTCCACAAACAGATGGCGAGACGGTAAGCGGCCGCTCGTCCCGAAAGGCAAGACGAGGGTAAGGAGACGGGAGGGCAGAGATGCGGGAACAATCCTAATATTGATGCGTTGCATTAAAAAAAAAAAAAAAAAACAGTTCAAAAGTAATTCAGTTCTTGTTTTGAACCTCCATTTGTGACATATCCATCAATTTATCCATTTATTATCTATCCGTCTGGTTATTTGTCACCCATTTTCAACTTCAAATCCATCCGACCGTCTTTCATTGAATTTTTAGTCATCCATTTTGATTCCATCCACCTATTCATCCATCTGTCATCTCTCCATCCAACATGAAAACTACTGTACTCTTCATCCAGGTTCTCATTCCTCCATCAACTTTCTCTCTGTTCTACCCGCACGCTCGTCCACTCTTCGATCATCCGCACCCGCGTCAACCTATAATCCATTGCTTGTGCTTCTTCATCCAGCCCATCAGTCATCCATCTCTGCATCCATGCATCCGTCCATTCCTCCACATGCCCAATAGCTTCTTGTGCATATTTTTTTCCAACCGTACGTCATCTATAAGCCATTTATTTTGAAGGGTACGGTTGTAAAATGGCCGCCCGTTGGTCCAGTGGTTATTGTGTCGACCTCACAGTGCAGAGATTGCAGGGTTCGATCCCGGCTCCGACCTCCCTGTGTGGAGTTTGCATGTTCTCCCTGTGCATGTGTGGGTTTTCTCTGGGTACTCCGGTTTCCTCCCACATTCCAAAAACATGCATGGCAGGTTAATGGAACACTCGAAATTGTCCCGAGGTGTGAACGTGGTTGGTTGTTCGTCTCTGTGTGCCCTGCGATTGGCTGGCAACCGGTTCAGGGTGTCCCCCGCCCGACCCTTTTGAGGATAAAGAGGATCAGAAAATGGTTGAATGGATGTCGTAATGGCCCTGCGAGGGAAGACATAACCCCAAAGTGGCCCGTGACAAAAATGAGTTTGACACCCCTTCCCTGTCACTTCTTGTGCATTTTTTTCCCCCACCGCAAATTTTTGCTCCTCCCTTGGGTCCCTACATCCGCAAATAGTGTTCGCTGCGTGTCTCATTAGTGGCCACTTTTGAATGTTGACAAACCTCGAAACACCTTCCAACATCTTCCGCACGCAGTCCCGGTGACAATAAGTGTGTGATTTCATGTCCAAACCCAACATTTAAAGAGATTTTAAACACCCGCCCACTGACGCTGCATGAATGAGTACACACCCACTTAAATACCGTCCATGCACCACCGCACAAATGTGGTGTAACGCAACAGTGGAAAACAAAATAGACCACACACACACACACACTTCATGATTATGCACATGTGGCAACACAGTTAAGAGGAAATATAAGGCCATTGTTCATCTTGTGGAATTCCCCCAAATGTGCTCCAGTTCAACCACAAAACATGTCGTTCATACCATCATTGCTCGTGATGTCACGGGGAGCTTCGGGGAATCTCGTTGGACATAAGCTCGGTGAGCCATCTCACCGTTTAGCTGTTTTTTGTTTTTTTTTGTATGAAGAAGATGTTGGAAAAGGTGTGATGAGACCCAAATCACGGAAAATGGAACATGCGTTGTCCTTGGAAAGGGTCTGTGTGCTTCCAATATAAACAATACACTACAATATGATTAATATCTAAGATCAATGTCCTTTATTCAGTATCATACAGCCATGGGAAAAATGATGCCATTGTTTTCTTCAATTTCTTCTTCATTTTCATTTCTGGCTCCACAAAAAAAGAGTATCAAGTGACTAATTGACATACCCACACTAAAACAAACAAACATGAAATACTTGAGTGACGTGAGTAGTCTCGCTTTATTTTAGTTTTATTAGACCGTACTTTGTGTATTTCTTTCGACTCGTACAAACTCTTAAGACACTTAGAAACTGTGCTATGGACCATCTTCACTTCCAGTATTTCCCATGGGAAAATTTCAAATGAAAACAACTTGGAAGTCAACCAGCGTCACGGAACACAAATTACGTTTGACTTTTGCAGCTTCCACTGCATTTATTTCACTTCCCCCACACTTCCCGTGGACACTTTGGCAGGCGTGCATGTGGATAAAAGACTGAAATGGAAGCTTTTTTTTTTTTTTTTGCGGCCTCGCTTTTTAAATACACCCGTCATCGCGGTCCGACGTCTCCCGAGAGAGACGGCAAACGCTGAGGAAGAAGAAAATAAGGGGATGGGTAAAGGATGGCTTAAAATCTCAATATCGCTAGAGAGAAGAAAATGGCCAGGAGAAAAAAAATTGAAATGGGGTCGGGTAAACTTTTTGGCAATTCTTTATATTTTTTTTTCTAGCATTACAACATAATTAGACCTCTTCCCCAGATCCAGTAATCAGCAAATCATCAAACGGTAAAGTGAGACGAGAGTGAGAGACAGATGATCCGCCACTGGATGCTCAAAGGGGCTCTGTCCGCAGTGTAATGATCTCCATATGTGACTACCCACACACACACACACACACACACACACACACACACACACACACACACACACACACACACACACACAGAGGCCGGAATAGGTGAAAGAAAAACATGTGTTCCATTTTTCCTCGCAGACATTCCAGCAGCTAAAGTGCTTCCTCGCTTACGTTTCCTCTGAAATACGTCAACTTCGACAAATTCTGACACTGTGTGAAAGTAGCGACCCACTCGCTATTTTTCCTCGCCGCATGGAATATTCCCCGTGACGCGTTCCTTCAGCGGCTACGTGTTTACGACGCAACACGTGACATTGATTGGGCAGGCAGTTACGTATAAAATACGGTTTAATTACTTAGCTGACTCTGAGAGTCGGTTTTTGCGTCGGTTTAGCCTTGAGAGCTTTGCAGAGTGGCGGGACGAAAGCCGGCTTTTTCGTGGCTCGCTGTCCCCCCGTGCGTAACGGCAGCGGGAAGTTAACATCCGAGATTTACAGCCCACGTTGTGTCGCCAACCTCTCCGCACATTTGAATTTGCAAAGCCGCAGCGGCTGTGTGAACATTCATTTTGGCGAGTGAATGAATCAACGCCGTCTAATGTTAGCCACTTTCCATTTGCCAAGAGCAGCAAACGCACGCCGCCATCCGTATAAGGTACCGATGCAAATTTGATTACTTTGGAGGTAATATAGGCGACATGAATGGCGCCTTTGTGTTAAGGAGACTGAGGTTTCGCACCCAAGACTCCCTGCCCACGTCAGATTTGTGTCACAAGCAATTGTCGTTGTCATCACTCATCTAACAGAAGCGCAAAGCCGTGTTTGCTGTGCAAACGCGCACATTGGAAGCGGGCAAATAAATGCAGATTTTACTGTAGGCCATCCACAAAGGAGGTTCCACAAAGGAGGTTGGACTTCGGCAACTGGGCTTTTTTTTAATGTTTCCCTTTAATCCACAAGACTTCTTAAATTCAAAATTTTAGCTGTGGAATCTCCCGATCTATGCCTTGGTGAGCGTCTCAGCTGCGGGTGTCCTCCCTGTTGCCCGGTGGGGTTAGTGCAGGGGTCGACTGCTGAATGTGTTGACTTACGGGATAGGATTGGAAGTGATGCATCAGAAAGTATCCGTGGAAGGATAGCATGAGGCCATGCCACGTTTGTCATTGACGCAGTCATAATCAGCAAATATGTTTTCGGGCTTACAAATGTCATGTCTTGGAAAACCCCCCCAAAAAAGCATATATATATATATATATATATATATATATATATATATATATATATATATATATATATATATATATATATATATATATATATATATATATATATATATGTGTGTGTGTATATATATATGTATATATGTATGTGTGTGTGTGTGTGTATATGCTCGAAAAGGGTTTATTCAAAAAAGGAAACAGTCACTGCATTTGCCAAGGTTGTTTGGTCGGCGGTATATTTCCCAATGCTGTGCAAACGCCCAGATCCCAAACCATATCAAATCACGACTTTCAACTTCTCGTGAACAACTGGACAGCATCTTCCCATGACCCACTCTGGCGCCCAGCACAGACTTTGACAAAATGAGACTTTGCTTCCTAAGGAATGTTTTCACTGGAGCTGCTCCCAGGGCAAGGCACTATATTTAACACTTTGCGTGAACATCTTGCATGTCAGCACCTCTAAAAAAAAAAAAAAAATACTGATCGGGAAGCCCAACTGGGTCGCGGACCTTTCACGGGTCAATTACAGTGACTAATTGTACCCAGGTTGCTTAGCGGCTGACAAAACTTCTGGGATGAGTCCATCCTGGCCGGCCTGGCTGGGACGACATTTGGCTGACCTTTGAGTGGCGAGGTAACGAGACGGAGCGATTGAAGGAAAAAAGAAAGAAAGAAAGCAGACAGACGGCGCATTGCTGCCATTATGCAGAAAGTAAATTTGCCCCTGGGGAGTGTCGAGCATGTCAGAAACACTCACTCCGATCTTTCCCAGTCCACTCGTCAAAACCTGAGCTGCAACACATCAAAATTTGCGCCAGGTACCTGAACTCCCCCACACACAATTCCCAGTTGAATGGTCCAGAGAGCCTGTCAACTAACCTCTTCTTGTTTGTCGAGTGAACCTAAGACTGAACTGTGCGTTTGATTTTGCACCTCTCCCCTGAGGTTTACAGAAAAGCCCCTGATGCACTGCTGGTGTGTCTTTTTCATTCGTTGTCTTTCTCTGTGAATGGCACTGACAAAGATGGTGGGAGAGGAAGGCTTTGGAGGTAGTGTGGGAGCCGGTTTCAGAGGCAGGAAGCTAAGTATATGTCGAGGGATCCTGATTTCTTGTGGCGCGAATAACAGGGAATAGTCATACAAGAAGCTTTTCCGAGCTTTAGACGTAGAGCTGAAGTTGCGATGACGCCCGTGTGTAATGCTAGGCCGAAAATGTCATTTTTTTCACATATCTATTCTATTTTTCAGTCCACACATGGAGGTGTTAAGTTTTGTGCGCTCTTTGTCAATGCCTCAACAGCTAAAATTAGCCATTAAAAAAAAAAAAATTCTTCATAATATTGGCTGCTTCGTATTCATAGCCACGGGTCTCCACATTATAACATGGCGTATTTTCAAAGAAAGAGGTCACACAGATCGATTTATTAAAAACCTTCCCTGTCACACTTTTTCCCACCAAACAACTCTGAACACAGCTCGTTACACAGTAGCATCAAACGGAACCTTTGTTTCTTGTCACACGGAGCAAATTCGCCGACAGCTTCACCACCTAGCAGTGCAGCCTTTGGATACCAGTTTGTGTTGAGGCGACGCAGGGGATGCACACACTTGTACGCTCGATGGCCAGACTTTCTGTCCTGTCCGTTGCCATCAATGGTGGTAGTCGGGTCGGCAAACAAACTACAGAGAAATGGGGGTCGCACTATAGAGATGGATGTATTTATGGCACTCGTTCCCAATGCGCAACATTTTTCTTTTCACTCTCAATAGCTCCTTAAACAGCCACGCAACGTTACGCATACAGACGTCCGCATTTTTCGCTTCAGGTATCCCTCTCCGCCCTCACATGTGTGCATTCCAACAGCTCATGGATATGCAGTATGAGGGCGGACTTTGAACTGTTTCACTGGTCCACTGTAATGTTTGGTAATTGGTCAGATGTGACAAAACTATGGGTAAATCTATTGGCGGCATGAAGATCGTTAATAAAAACCGCGCCACATTAAAAACCCAGAAAATAGCGTCTATTACCCTGTACAAGTTGTGTTTTTATATTTTTATTTGCATTAATTGTGCTTGGTTTTACTTTGTTCTCTGCAGGCAGGTTGGCATCGCAAATGAGAATTTGCACTCGATAACCTGGATAAATGAAGGTTAAATAAATGAATACTTTTATATAGAAATGACTATTTCACTGTAAACGTACAGAAAATGTCACGCAGGACATTTTGTATAAGTCACCAGGTAACCTTGATTAAATGTCATCCCATAGACTCCAATCATGCGGCGGGGAATATTTTTTGTGAATTCTAACCTTTTGGTTGAGAAGGTGCTTATACCTTCTCCTGGTGTTTGTTACAAGATTATATTGCATGTCGGGGGAGGACAAGAGTCCTCTGCGTTTCACATTAAATTCATATCCAGCGTGTCGGTGCACTTCTTTGGGACAAAGTTGGCGCGAAAGTCACCTTCTCACTTTTAATTAGAAAATTTTAAAAAGCATCTATTGGCGGGATTCACCAAGTTGCCCTTGTTCCCATTAAAAGTGTTATGACGTTAACATTGTCCGAATAGCATTTCGGCTCGTATTTAATCTGATGATGGCATTGATGCGTCTCGGGAATTTCCCTGCCACTGACAACTTGTGAGGTACTCGACATAGGAATAGAAAAAACAATGTCACAATATTTTCGAGGTATTTTGACAAGGATAGCACTGATGTCATCAGTGTGCGGTCATGGATTTATTGGAAGTAAATCTTGAAAGATGTGTTACAAAGACTTATTGAATATGATCAACTTTAGTTGTCTATCAAGCTCTAATTTGTCATTTGACAGGGTCATCAATACTGCATCATGAGATATTTGAAACTCATTAATCATAGCTAGATTTTGTTTTTGCATTAATGTTGCCAAAAAAATAACAACAACCAAAAAACAAAAAAACAAAATTGTGGTCAGCTGGCAACTCCTGACAAAGACAAATCCGTGGTGTTGATCCAGGGCACAAATGTGCAGCATTTGACACATCAAAGAAACAACGGCCGCCAGGAAGCTTAATTGTGTTGTCGGAGGCCAACAAGCTCCGAGCTGGATGCTACAACAAGAACATGAAAAGTTTCCCGCAATTCCCTGCGTCCATGCCTCCCTTCAAAGCATGACGGCACAATGGTTTCGAAAGCAGCTGGCACAACACAAGCGCCGGAGACAATAATCAGTTTTAGTCCTTTTTTTTCTCTCTATTTTGCTATTTTGCTTTATACTACAAGCATGAGAACTAGCACTTAGAGCATGAAAGCCTAACAACCAAAGAGAATTTGTTGTCGGGGGAGGTTTCACTCCAAAGGATTAATTAACACTAAATGGCTGTTTTGGAGATAAGAGAGTGGCTTCTCGCTGAGGCCAAATGAGTCTGAGTTTGATCCAGGATCTCATCCCTCTCATGCCCGCCTCTTTTATTGGAGGAGTGTTTACATGGATGGTTAAAAAGGATCATCACATGTGCATCATAGCCAACAAAGAAAGATAATGCACAAACGTCTCGTGGGATCCAATGAAAGATATGTAACCGATTTTATGCCTTGACAGAGATAAGATGGAGGACGCACAGGAGAGCGCAGATTATTCAGGCCGTACCGTTGAGGAGGTTAGATGAGGTGATGTCTTTGGTCATTTCTGCAAACTGTGTAGTTAACGAACAAAGGATTGACGAACCATTGGCGTTACCACGCAAGTAGCCGAATTGAATGACTGACCAACTGACGAGCAGACTAACTGTACTTCCGGGCAAACTGGTTGACTGACTTTTGAGTACATTTATGACGAAATAACCAACCAACATAGCTAACTGACCGACTATCTGGATGACTGACTAACCAATCAACTTACTCATCAGCCCAAGACAACAAACTAACTAATAAACTAATTAACTGACATCCAGCCAGTTAACCAATCAACCAAGTAACCTAGCAACTGACCAATGAATTAGCCAACACAACGGACTGACTGACTGACCAATTTATATGACAAACTGATGAACCAATAAATTGACTGGGCAAAAAAACAACCAACTACTAATAAACAAAGATACTGATCAACGAACCAACCATCCAACTGACAGGCCAAGTACACAACCAACCAACACAAGTAAGTCACAATCTAACTGAATGACAAGCTAACTAACTAAAAAACTAACTAAACAGTGCCAGTCTGATGATAACTAACGTTCTGTATTTCTGTCAAAGAAGTATTGATTTGGCACTACAATATAGTATGCTAACCCTCTCATGAAGCTCAATAAACCACCCGATATGCACATTGCTAGCCAAATTGCCATAGAAACCCATCTGCTTGAGTGTGAGTGACAGCTGTCAGGGGTGACAATTTCATCTTAACGGAAATGTTGGAAGAAAGCCATTTAAAGAAGGAGCCCTAGAATCGGAATGCAGGGCTGGCTGTCGCTGACTGTGAGAAAGTGGAAATGCTAAAAATTCAGCGCGAAACATGGCCATGCGCGCTTGCAGATGGGTAGATGGGAGCTGAAAGAGGGAACAGACGGATCGCCACACATTCGCCATCGTGCTAATGAGTCTCACTGAAGGCTGTTCCTAATATTTTGAGCCCTTTATCATGTTGGCCTTAAGGTTGTGTCACTAACCAAGCGGCCGCAGTGGAGCCCGTGAGGGTCGTGACTCCGGGCTCGGCTCGTGTTTGTTTTAGGGCTCAACGTATCCTTTTGGGGGGTTTCGCTGGTATGACGGGAATGTTGATAGTTTATGTAGTGCGTGACCCCGAGTGGACTCGAACTCTGTTGTGTTTCTTTTTTAGTTTTGAAACAACAAGATTCAGTTTCACTATCGTTTTACGAATGATGGAGTACGTCCTGTCCAGTCTGGGTCCTGTTTCCAGAGGCCTGTAACCTGATCGCATTTTAAGCTGTCCACTGCAGTAACCGCTGATCCAGAAAGGGTTAATATTATTCAGTTTGGTAACGGGAAAAACGTAACCTCGTAAATCATGGTACCACAGTATGTTCTTTAGGTTGTATGAATGTTTTTGCGGGGGTGCCCAACTCCAGTCCTCAAGGGCCTCTCTATACAGCATGTTTTTGATGTCTCCCTCCTACAACATACCTGATACAAATGATCAGCTCTTCAGCAATGTCTGAAAAGCCTGAACAATCCTGTTCATTTGAATCAGGCGTGTTCGAAAGGGATCGACATCCAAAACATGCTGGATAGGCGCCCTTGGGGACCGGGGTAGGACACCCCTGGTATAGACAGCCCACAAGTGGAACGTTTCAACACATTAAGTGCTACTTTTCTTCATTGCAAAATATAGCAAGAAAGTGTTTTTTCTTTTGAGTCAATAAGCAACTGTCTTCTTTAGAAACTTGGTTCTCAAAATACTATTCTTGTTAACTTGACATATAGTTTACAGTCTGTGGACTGCATAAGGCAATGAAAGCCCCCCGGTGAGCCTCGCTCTGCTTTCCCCGCCAACTCTCCATTATCAATAATTAGCTGCGGCAGGCATCTGTAGTGGACGTTGATGGCTGAAAGCAGACTGACGAGTCTCATAAATGACAACTCCGTGGATTTTTTTTTTTTTTACGAGAGAGGGGCGGGGATTTTTACAAGCGGCGACGCTTTATCTGCTTTTTAATTTCATGTCGACATGATTTTTGTTTCGTAAACATCCTTAGATGTATTAAGCGGGCCTAACTGTAATGATCCCTGCTGTGGCTGTGTGCTGTCGTGTTACGCTGCAACTGTGCTGCTATTGTACGGGATTGTTTACAATCATCCCATTTTCAGACCAATATGTCTTTACTAATTTGTTTTTTTTTAATCTGCGCTCACGGTTCTGAGGTTTAAGGCTTCGAATCTGAGCACCGGCCTTCCCGTGTGGGGTTTGCATATTCTCGTCGCCCTTGCATGTTTTTGTGTCCATGTACTCTGGCTTCCTCCCATATTCTAAATACATGCATGTTAGGTTATTTGAAGACTCTTAATAGTTTTTAGGCATGAATGAAAGGATGGACAGCTTTTTTTTTAAATCTCAAAAGGTAGTACATTCACCTATGAGAGTAGACCGAGGTTGATTTGGTTATAAGATAAGATAAGATAAGATAATCCTTTATTTGTCCCACACTGGGGAAATTTACAGCCTTCAGCAGCAAGATTGTAGGTATCATGATATCTTTATAAAGTTCAATATCATCGAGTACCATTTTCATATAATTTTGAAAACAGATTACAAAAAGAATTATTTGGGGGCGGGGGAACAGGTGAGAGGTTGGAACGGATTAATTGCATTACCATCCATTTCAATAGGGAAACAACATTTTAGTTTGGGTCAGAACAAATTAAACCACCACTGTATTCAATAAATTCAATAAATATGAAACATATACTTAACTAACGATGTAACTGAACAGAGGTACCTGAAACGTGGGTATCACAAGCAGTTTTGAAAAACAATGATGAAGCCCCAAACCTATGTAAAAACATGTAACACTGTTAATTGCTAGAGTCCCCTATTTCTTCGGTTACTTATGACTTGGATTGCCAAGATTACTCTAATACCCCATTGTGCACTTTTCTGTTCAAACTCTTCAACGCCATTTGCTGAAAAACTCGCCTATTTGCATGTTTGTGCTCTTGCTGAAACGACCTAAGAATCCACAAAATGTCATCAAAGCCCAGTCGAAATAGGAAACTCGTCTCGTATTTGGTGTCAAGGAAGTACGTTGAAGTGATATATCTCGACCGAGTGACACGTTTTGTGTATTTGGAATGCGCTTGATTTTGCCCGAGTGACAAGTCGATCATGGAAGTTACAGTACATGCACATTTCAAGTGCATTTTTACCATTTATTTTAAAGGGTAATGTTTCACACTGACTTTAAAATGATATGTCAAGTTTTTAAGGATCATAGTTTGTGGTATATTTTCAGTTTAAATGATTCTGAACATATTCAGCAGGGGTTCCCATTTACTGTTTGTGGTAGGAATCGCTCCCAGTTGGCGGGGCTTTACTGTACCGCAGTAATCCTCAGCAGGCTTGGCGCATATGGAAATAACAACTCAGGCTGCATCTTCTTCTGTATCTGCACACATCGTTTTACCGAACAGCCTGCTGAGTTACATCGCCGCCCAATCGCTTTTGATTGACGCCTCGCACCGCAGTGACCCGCAGTGGGTTATTGCTTTGATGGAATAAGTCTATTATGACACAGCATTATCAGTGCTTAACGTGGCGGGAGATCCCAACGCATATGTGCACACCTACGTGGGCAGATCCCCTGTTTCTCGTAACTGCGTGAATGTGTGTAAAGATTAGATTCAATGAATTCAGGTACGCGAACACATGGAAAAGACGCAGGTGTCGAGGGAACAAGCCGATCTAATCCGCTGCAGACGATGTACTGAGTGAGTGTGAATCCAGTCGACTCGAGGAGGATTTGCATGCGATTCCCGTGAATATCGACCGAGCACGCTCACATCAGCAGGAGCTGAAAAGTCACAAAGCCTCGTTTTCACCAAGCTCAACGATAAAGTTCGTTTTGCTACAGTGGTAGAGAACCAGGAAGCTTTTGATTTCATTTTTTTCCCCTCTTCATTCAAGTCAAAGAAAGCACACAATTGCTCTGTTGTTAATCCTTCATCCAAACCACCAGGCTGAAATGCCGGAATCGAACCCTGCACCTCTGCACTGTGAGGCGGACGTACGAACAAGTTGTCCACCGTGTCGCACCAGCAGAAATAGGATTGCCTAGTTTGTATTTATGATCCTGAGATCACCGAAGGCACCAGTTGAATCTTAAAATGAGGGCCTGGCTGTTGATTGGTGTAGAACCAGGAAGTGAGCAGTGTGAGCTACTGAAACATGTAGCGTTGTTTGGGGGTGGGTACTTTCTATGAAATGTATGCTGTATGAAACTGAACTGTACCAAAAACAATTAACATTGCTATACGCTTGACGTTACAATTTTTTTTTCCAGCCTGTCATTGCAACTCTCGGACAACTGGGTTCAAATTGTAAGTGAGAAATAGCTTAAAAAAATGAAAATTAAAAACTAGAGTAATTAAAAAGAAAAATACTTCCTCTAATGTGTGTTTACAGTGTTTATTTACCAAGTGACATTGCCACCTACTGGCCTGGCGTATATCATACAGTCCATGTAAACCCGTATTAGAGTCCCACCTCCCCCATTGCTTAACTGCACCATCTAGTGCCGTAAATATAAGGAATCGAAGAGCAGATCCACACATTAAAATGCATCGCTGCCTCGAAGAGACAGGTAAGCATTCCAAGTGCGTCGCTCACACCTTGTTTGAAACGAAATGTTTGCGCGCACACTCACACACGCACACCAACGAGTCTTCTCCTCCTAGTTTATCTTTACACCGACACCTTTGCCATTCACGGCTCACGTCAGCAGCCCGGAGGCGAGTTGGAAACATTTCAGGTCCACTCGGCACCTGCAACACTGCAGATCAGGAATTGTTTGGATTGCGTGGAAGGTCCAGTTTGAAATCAATGGAAAAAAACAACGCAACACTTGCCTACTAAAGACGACCATCTTGTCATCCATCCATCCATGTATCATCCATCTCTCATCTATGTATCCAATTATCCATCCATCCCAACCACCTTGACCTGTACCTGACTGGCAACCAATTCAGGGTTTAGTCAACCTTTTGCCCAAAGTCAGCTGTGATAGACTCCAGAACCTCATGACAGGATGAGTGGCATTGAATGAAGAATCTGTCTTTAGAATCTGTTTTTGCATCTATTTATCATCCAGTGATCATCAACCCGCCAATCATCCTCCCATCCATGGACCATCTGTCAAGCCATCTGTCTGTCTTCCATCCGTCTAAATTCTATCGTGCACTTTCGGGTCGCAGGTGAGCAGGACCCGATCCCATCTGACTTTGGGCGAGAGTCCAGGTCTATTCATGCTACATACACATCCGACATTCCATGCGCATTTGGACTGGTTGTCAGCCAAGCGTTCGCCCTCACAGTCGCATCTCTGGACAGCTGAACGTCTTCAGTGAACCAAACATGCATATTTTGGGAATGTGGAAGGAATTTGGAGAACTTGGGGAAACGCCACAAGGGAAGGGAGGAGCCCGGATTTGAACCTTGAACCTCAGAACTGTAAAGTGGATGTGCTAACCACTCAGGCACGTGCCACCGCACACAATGTTCAAAACAAAACTTCACCACGGCTAATCTCAGACAATCAAGATCCTAAAGCACAAATAAATTGGACTGAAAACGGTGCAGTTGGATGAATCCCTTTTATTATAAACAACAACAAACAAATACAAGCCCAAACAAGGGATTGTGACCAATAAAATGAAAATATCAAAAGTCATTCTGCCAGCCCGACACGCACGTTGGACATCCGGGATGTTCCTGGTGATCTATGAAGCGCCATCCGCCCCTACTGGGATGTGAGCCATAATTCACTCAACTGGATTTAATGTTTTCATGTCAACACCATCCGGTCGCTGCATCCATCACTCAGTGTGTTAGCGTCAAATCAAAAACGTCAGGAATCGCACGCACGGGGGTGGGGGGAGAGCGTTTTGGGGCTGCGCAGCAATCAGGTCCAGCCAAGCCTCATGTCTGCCTTTGTAATAAACAGAGAGAGCATGGCTGCCTCAGCTCGCAGCTGTGACTTGAAAGCAGGCCAGCCAGCCAGCCAGCCAGCAGTTCGAGGTGTCAACTGTTAGGACTGAAGGCTCGCCAAAGTCTCTACTAACGCCGCCAACCTGTTGGCGCTACTTGAGGAGGACCGTGACGCGACCCCCACACAGCTGGAACGGCCTGGATCAATTTCCCTTTAATGTGCACACACGCACACACACACACACACACGGACGCTCTCAAGTGAGTTGTATTTCATCCGTACAACTCTGACTTTCCATCCAAAACACTTGCTGGAGGAAGACAGATGGACTGAGGAGACTGCTGATAAAGGTGTAATACATGGCTATTCAAAGACAGATGGATGGATGGATGTCAGTGGGTGGATGGAATAGATGATGGATAGATACGAGCTGGATGAATGCTTGAATGGAGGGCTAGATGTCGGTGGATGGATGGACATTCAATAGCTGGAAGGAAGGGAATGGCGGAAAGAATTCCAGAAAAAAGATCAAAAATATTTGAAAAAAAATAAACAACTAAATCTGCGGTTGTGCAGCTGCAAATATTCAGGCGTTGATTGTAGTGTTAAGTTGTAATATCACCAATCACCACTAGATGAGAGACATGTCATACTTGCGCTGACACTGGGGCTCCTGCTGTCTGTACTACAATGTGAGTAGGCCTATTTATTATTTATTTTTTTTATGGATTTAGGAATGATATGCAGAACTAAATTAATAGGTCAATAATCTTAGAATTTTACTTGATTTGATTTTTGTGGGGAAAAAAAATGTGCAAAATGAGTTCTTGCACATAATGTGGATTTTTATGTTCAGCAGTTTTGTGCCGTCCTTGAACGTTACATTTTATGCAAAAGGCCCTTTGCACTGGGTAAAAATTTTATTTTTTTTTATTTTTTTATTTTTTTACTTTATTGTTGGAGTCATTGAGTGGATCTTTTATATATGCATTGAAAAATGAACTATTGTAAGGGCACGCATTTTGTCCATACCTGTTTATTGCCAATGTTGGCCGGATGGAGATGTCTCTCTCTCTCTCTCTCTCTCTCTCTTCTCTCTCTCTCTCTCTCTCTCTCTCTCTCTCTCTCACACACACGCACACACACACACACAGTCTGGTTCATGTTGATAGCAATATCAGCAATTTTTTTTATCATTACTTCCCAAGCAAACAAGCAAAACAAACAACCTCAGCCATCTTGTTAAAATGTGATTTAAAGTCGTGGGATGCTCCCAGCGTGCTTATTGTCAAGCCTTTAGAAGACAATCCAGTCAGTCTTTGAATACTTCCAAGTGCATGAGAAAAGAAAGGAAAAAAAAAAGTCCTGATGGCGTTCCACTCTTTGTAATTTTTTCCTCACTTTTTTTTTTTTAACCCCTTGGTCTGAAGCGCTCTCTGCCTGCCGCTGGTGGGAAAAAAGATGAGCGTGAATGGAGAGCGATGGTAATAAAGTTGTCGAAAATGAAAGTCCGCACACACGCGTGCACACACACGTTATGCACTCGTAAAGACAGATGGATGGGTGGCCAGATAAAGATGGTGCTATCTGAAATGTAATAAATCCGAAGCAAATGAGTCTGTTCTTCTGGGTGAGGAGCTGCAGGCCATCGTAGCATCCAAGTAATAACTACTCACCCCTCCTCAACACCCCCAGGCTCAAACCGATAGAAGACGGCCCACATTTGAATGCAAAGTGGTGTAAAGGAACAAATGTGTTGAGCCGCCGCAATGGGTCTGGGTCGATGTCGGTCTTGCCTCAAATTTTAAAAACAACCTTCAGTATAACTTTATCATGTTAATTCCAGCTCGAGCAGTTTGCTCCAGAAACAGGCTCTTCCTTTAAAAAATAAAAAATGTTGAAGTGCCGTAACGGGTCTGGGCACACATCGAGATCAAAACGACCTTCAGTCAAACTTCGCAATGTTTCACAGATTTATAAAATAATACAGTAGAGTATATGGAATGTGCCAGCTATTTTCAAAGCACGTGTTTGCCTCTTGCCAGCCGGCAATTTATAGCATTTTGACTGATCTTTCAAAATCGTGTTCCGAAAACGACCAAAAGAGTACACTCTCTTCTTTCAGCAGTATAAAAAAATAACTTTCTATTTTTTATGTTCTTTGGTTAAAAAAACAAATCAGTAGAACATGAGTTAGTTTTGCCAAAAAAAACTGGTTTCTGAACAAAAAAAAACAACTAGGTTTTGCTTCTGTGATAGCTCAAACTACAAAACAATTAAAACAATACAGAGAAAGGGATTTTGATGACAAAAATAGCTTTTTCAAAAAACAATTTTTTTTTTTTTTTACAGATACAGTTTTTACATGTTGACCATTCTTTTCTGATGATGGCAGCACACACTTTCTACGAAGTACCGCGACACATACACACTTTATGTTCGTGGCAGTAAATGTTTGGATAAATAATTATAAACTGTAAAATGCAAACAAAATGGACCATCAAAATAGCGTAATTCATTTGTGTGATGTTGAGCTACTGTAGTCCATTTGCCTGATTTAAAATTTTAATTTTGGGGGGGATAACTTTTAGCTTTCAAATTGTACTTTATTTAAGAAGGGAAAACTAGCAACTTCACTTCAAAAAGTCGACCGTCAGAATGGATTTTTTTTTTTTTTTTTTTGCAACCGAGACATCACTGGAGGAAATATAAACACCTCAGCAGGAGTACATAAAAACATGTGAACTTGCGCCTCACTGCCTGCGCTCTGTATGCAGGCGAGGCAAAGCGCGGTAGCAAGCCTCATAATGCGGATCTTATTCAACAGGAAGACTTTTAAAGCTTCTGCAATCACATCTCAAAGGCATATTTCACCTGCTTGCGGAATATGAAACGAGTCCAGGGTGGCGGGGATGGTGAGGATGGGCGCTGCACTGAAGCAAAAAAGTTGAAATGCATCAATTTTCCAAATGGCTCCGGTGCAGATGTGCTCTTCAAGCCGTAAATCTTATGTGCCACGCCTTATCACAGTAGGTTGATGTTTGTGACGTCTTTTTCAACTCTTTGTACTGCTTTTGGAACAAAATTCTTCTCTGGCTGGTTAGTTTCTCTGTCACCATATTTTGCACGAGTGCAAATATTTTTAGCCATGGTAATTTTTTTCAATGCAATCAATGCCTTGTGTCTAATTTAGCTTCCTAGGCCCATCTCTTCAATACACTTTTTTTTTGGGGGGGGGGGGTATTGAAGCGATAATAATTGTTGCCTTTGCAAGACAAAAAGTAAATTTAAAAAAAATCCTGAAGTGCATGCTGACCGTGACACAACTGACCAATCAATCATCACTGCTGTGAGTTGTGACTGACGTAGACCTGCAAATGACAGAATACCAAATGAGATGTTTGTGTATTCACAAGTTTAAATATTACATTTTTTAAAACTTTAAAACATATACAGTCTTTTAAAAATAGTAATTGCCCATATTCTTTCATTTTCAAAATATTTTACTGCATTTTTACATGTATTCTATTTTACATGAAAATAAATTAGCTTTTTATATTTTATCCATTCACCCTACAAAAATTAAAATTTCAGGATTTGTGTTTCATTTTCATATATTATTGTGTGTTTTTAAAAATATGTTTAAAATATCACTTCATCTAGTCAATCCGGCAAATTCACCTAGTCGCAGATTATGGGACTCTCCATTGCGAGACTAATAAAGGTTTCTTATCTTATCTTATCTTATTAGAAAGCCAGGTCTAATATAAAACTACTGCTTTATTCCCATTTTATGACATCCTGATGGCGAGGAACCATGTTGAAGTGAGGCAAGGTGCTTCATTTCGTCAGCCCACAGCCTTGCCTAAAACACAAAATTTATTTTGTGGCAACTATAGACAGTTCTAAACCTTTTTGGGTGGTTGTCAATCACACTCAGATCTTTGCTATTCATGCAGGTCGGATACTGATCACCTTCAATTTATGGGGGTTCACAAAATGCAGTATAGGCCTCGCCGTCGCATTCATGGATCGGTACCTTTCCCCAACCCCATCTGCTAATTAAACTCTTCCACGATTGGGGGGAAAAAAACCCCGCGCATCATATCATCTTAAAGACAGGGTCTTAATGTGCAAGATAGCGGCAGTAATTGGATTTTGATTGGTTGCTAATGAAGATGCACTTTCGGTGGAAGACACGTGACGGAAGTCATCTGCTTTAGCGCAGCACACACCAACACACACGACAGATGAGTGTCTTATGAAGAGGCGCACAAAAGTAGTCATGTAAACATAAATACCTTGAGCTGTCAATCAAACATGTGTCTGGAAAATATGCCACAAATGTCACCTGAATGTTGACGCGTCATGCACACAGTTCAGTTTCAGTTGGCAACGTTACATTTGGTAGACATGTCCATCCTGAGAAGGCCCCACAAAAAATCCTCATGATACTATGCCTGAAAAGACACTGAAAATTCTTCTGTTTTGATTTAAAGTGGCCATTTTAGGGTCATTTTGGACATTTTCAAGGGTCCTCAGGATTTAACTAGTCATCCCGTGTAGCATGTTTCACTAGGCAACAGCAAATATGGTAGGTGTGTGTATCATTAGTAGATCCACAAAAAAAAAAGCCTCAAGATGTGTTCGTCTGCCATTTTGGTTTCAAGTAGCATTCTTTGCGTCAACTTGGCCATATGCAACGGTCCTTAAGAGACAAACTAAGATTTAGCCCCCATAATTCGTGTATCTGAAGAGAATGGCTTTTAGTAGACATGGTATGATGACGAGACCCGCAAAAAAAGCCGCAAGAAACCATGCCCAAAAAAGACAAATGTGTTTTTGGTTTTGAAGTGGCCATTTCCTTGGGTCCATCGGAGATTCTTTGAATCTTTTCTAAATTCTGCCCTCCCTAATAGCATATTCTTTAGTAGACATGTCTTTCATGAGTAGACCCACAAAAAAATGTCTCAAGAAACTACACTATGTCAGAAGAGGAATGTATCCATATACAGGAAGTCGTCAGGTTTGAATTGGCTACTCTAGTGTCTTTTATGTTGCAGAATTGATCATCCAACAGCACACAAAATTCGACTAACTCTGTTTTGCTTACTTTGTTGAACTTGCCAGTTTGTTCTATTTTCACCTTTTGTGTCCATTTCATATTTTGTGTCTCTCTGGGGGTGGCGGTGCAGGACGGGAGGGATTTTCATGGATTTGCTGTTTGTTTAGTTTTCTTGCTCAGCACTTTGTTGTGACTTCATCATAATTCAGCGCCGAGGGATTTATTTGCGGCGGGTCAAAATAAAAAAAGCGAAACTTACGGTACTTGAAGTTGGATTGTGATCATCCCTCCCCGAAATGTAATTTATATGTTGATCTCTTTTGAGATGTGCTGAATCTATCATCACAAAATGTGACTAAATACTAATACTTGTAACATGAGATACGTGGATAATGTCAGGATATTTAAGTAATGTACAGTCTGTCCTTTGGTTAATAATCGCTCATGTGTTTCAAGTATTTGCATCAGGCTTATTACACATACATGGCACTTTGCATGTTCTCCCCGGGCACATGTGGGTTTTCTCCGGGTACTCCGGTTCCCTCCCACATTCCAAAAACATGCATGGCAGGTTAATGGAATACTCGAAATTGTGAGCGCAGATGGTTGTTCGTCTCTGTGTGCCCTGCGATTGGCTGGTAACCGGTTCAGGGTGTGCCCCGCTAGTGCCCGAAGACAGCTGGGATAGGCTCCAGCACCCCCTGCGACCCTTGTGAGGATAAAGCGGATCGGAAAATGGATGGATGAAGGGATGATTTATAATAATGACTGAACATAGGGTACACCCTGTGCGTACGGTCTATGAAACTGGAGATGTGTGTCCTGTATAAGGCCAAATCATCTTGGCTATCTTCCCTCCACCATGCAAGAAATAAGAATGTTGCTAAGTGTTGGACCGCCTTTGTTACTTTTGTTCGAGGAAACTTGCCAACTAGTGCAAAAATGTCACTAGGTGGGTAACACTGCAGTCACCAGTTGTAACTCTTGCTCGCTACCACACTTTTACCAGCGTCCACAAATGAAGATTTTCAAAATAAAATGTTACATTACATACACAAAAGCGTATAGCAGTTTTTCAATCCACAAATTTTAAATGTATGAATCATGTTTATTTTCAGGGAAACTCGATGCAATTCAAGCGTTAACAAAAAAAAAAGGCTTTGTTCATTTGACCTTGTAATTAACTGCTTAATCGGTAGGTCAATACAGTTCATTGTGTAGTTGTTTATGCCCATTGATTTGTCTACCTGTAATGAAAAATTACCAATTGACTTATTGTGGGCTGCGGGCTGCTGTTTGATGTCAACTGACATCAGTTTTCCAGCTTCGCACTTTTCTATGTTATTCAGATCAAAATGTTTGCAAAGTTATGACAACATGTTTTGATTGCATAAAGCCTTAGGCAATACAAGTTCTTGGTTTAAAAATACAACATGCAATGTGACTTTTTTTCTTCTTCTCATTATGTATGAGTACTTTGTAAGTTGATCAAAGAGGGGAAACTATGTTTTGTGATGATAAGTTTCTTTTCTTTTCCCCCTCGTGTATTTTATGTACAATTGCAATTTTGGGGCTCATCCCATTAAGGTTTGCCACAGCAAGTTACTTACATGGTTAGTGTGGCACAGTCTTTAAACAATTTTTTTAATTGTTGGAGTTGAAACCGAACTTTTACCAGAGTTACTTACTTTACACAAGTATCTGCCTTTCAGCTGTTGTCACTTTTGGACAAGAGTCTAATACACCTTCTTCTGCTAACATGCATCATTGTGCTTTAAAAGAGAAACTCATGAATTGCCTGACAGAAAGTATTGGCCTTTCCGCCTTCTCTCACAGAAGAAGTTGTAATCTTTCATCGTAATATCGATCGGCCGGCAGCTCCGCGGCGCATCATGCAAACGTCGCCACTGACATTGATTTCATGTGTCATCTCACCGGTTGGCAGACACTTTTCTTAAATTACTGCACGTCCCTTAAAAAATAAATAAATAAATAAATAAAGCGGGATGAAGAGCTCTTTCCCTTCCTGCTAATCCGCTGACACGTTTCATTAAATTCGAGAGTAAATCTTCATTTTCCTCTGTGACTCAAAGTATCGACTAACCTGCACTAAAGTCCTCCATCATGAAGCTCCTTATTGAGCCCATTACACCATCACACCTACACCTACACCTACACACGCACACACACACACACACACACACACACACACACACACACACACACACACACACAGACTGAATAATGTACTAGATCACATCAGATTGAAGTGACTTATTTTTCACAGCACGCAATTAAAGACGTTCGAATGATGAAGACAAGAAGGGAGTGCGCTCAGTTGCCAACGTGAAAGTGGCTCGTTGACGCATGATTACATGTATTACCTTGAAATGATTGATGTCATATGCGCTGCGCTACAAGCTACAGGGTATGTCCTGTCAACTACATGATCCACGGTACATATGCAGCATGACACGTTACAAGCCTGAAGCTGCGTACAACATGCTAAAGCTATCCAAGCTCCAAGCTGTAAATTGTGACACGTTTCATGGCTGTGTGATATGTGCGACTGGATGCATGCTAGATGATACAAGCTGCCTGCTGGATGATAAATATTGTTTGTTAAATGTTGCCTGCTGCGTGCTGCATTTTAGTTAACGTGTTATATGATACACGTTACATGCTTCAGGAAACAAGCTACGTGCTACGTGACATTAGCCACCAGCTACAAGCTGTGTGCTACATGACGACAGGCTACAAATGACATGCTACAAGTTATATGCTCCATGAAACGAGCTACGTGACTCGTGAAATACCAAAAAAAAAAAAAAAAAACCCCCGATACATGCTACATGACGTAGGTCATGTGATACAAGCTGCAGTGCTACCTTTAGATATGAGTGACTTTACTTAGGAGTGTTCCGCACACTTGAGCACACTCTAGTGGCAGTTAACTCAACTCACTTCACAACAAGTAGTAGATTCGCAGATAGCATGAGCAAATATTCTTCAAAAAAAAAAATTATTGCCACGCTCAGCTGATGCTTACGTCAAACTTTACAGAAAACAAATAGAGTGACATGATGTGTATTTCACGCTAGAGCTACCAAGGCAGTCATTTTGACAGTTTTCAAATTTTGATGTGTCATTACTCAGGTCTAATAGTTTCAAAAACCTGGCAGTCCTCGTGTTAAAACAACTACAGTACAATGCCTGCACATCGATAACAATTAGCATCTATGTGGCAGTGTTGTTGTACTCGAAGCTAGATATGGAGGTGAATAATATAACAATATTCCCAGGCATATATTCTTTATCCTCTGAGAAGAATGACAAATAATCCTGCAGTACTAAAGCCACATTAGACTGCTAGTATACGTTGCTATCAATCATAGCTTTACTCAAATGGACTACTATTCAATGTAAATCGAACACTCAGTTCTTAAAACACTGTATTTGCTCACAGGAAAACAACATTCGACAACTTCACCACATTCTTTTCCCCCAAGAGGTCCTATGTCGCTATTAAAATTATTTTTGCGCTATTATTTCATGTAAACACAATATTTATGTCAAAGCACCACTTTCTGCTCACAAAAAGCCAAAGATATGCTACCCAATGGTATTTTGTAGCTTTAAAAGGCCATATTTAGCAGTTGGACAGCTATAAGCTCACAAAAAAAGGCAATATTAGACCGTCAAAATGCATTCCATTTCCCTAAAAGGCCAAATGTTGCCATTAAAATGATTGCTTTGCTTTACGGGGGCACCACTTCCTGTTAGCGCATTGGTCATTTGTCCCAAAATATCTCTCTCCACTCTTTTGGCCTCCCTCTGGGCTCTTTTGTCTACCCACTCTTTCATCACAGAGTGCTTATGAAGGCACAGTGGTTATTATGCAGACGTATCGTGACGCGCACTCTTTGTCCTTACCGAGCCACCCGGTGTCATTTTCACAGATGCGTTACTCATCCTGGTGACAGCTGGCGGATTGGGAAGATGCTTGGATGTGGATTTTTAAAACCCAAGTTTCAAGTCGATGTCATCCTGAAGTCTTAACCTTTAAGTTAAAGCAAGTCCTAATTTACTGGGACCTAAATCACCGCAAGTTGAGTTGACTCACTTGCTAAATTTCAAACAAGATCCATCCAGTCATTACTTGGGTCAAGCATGACACGAGTCAAATCATCTGATTTTGCTCAGTAGTGACTTATTGCGTTAGTTAGCTGTACTGAAACTGTTTTTTTTTAAGCGTTGTTTTCACATTTTCGATAATTTAACTGTTTTCTCAATTAAACCGACATGAATCTTTGACCAGCTAGCAGTTAGCTAAACTATGACACATCAGAATGCATATGTGTGTCGCCAGTGTCACTTCCTGGTGGCAGAAAAGTGAGTGCTACCGCCGTCCTTAATCGAAAGGATAACAAAAATTGTGTTTGGGCCTGCGTGGACAGGTTTTGGATTTTTCTTCATTTCATTCTAAAGCAATAACAGTTAATGAAGTGGAAACTGTGGGTGAGAAGGATAAATTGAGTGCTCGTCAAATATAGCTGCACAAAGTAGATCACAAAACGGCTTTGCGGTATCGTAGACTGAGAACCATGCCTCCATCATTGCGTTTGCCAACTAACCGACTGCAGTGATTCTCAACCAGAGTGCCGTTCCAGATCTTCGGGTGTGCCGCAGGAAATTAGCCAATGTTCATTCTTTTTGACAAAATGGATCATTTTCTCATAAACCAATGTTTTTGTTCATTTATCTATGCCAACCACATATAGTGACAGACAAAACAATCAAATGCTCTTCTTACTAGATGACGGAAGGGACATAATTAACCCGTCGATCCAATTTTGCGAATCGTTTTGCTAAGGTTGTGTGCCCGAGTTATTTTTCCAATGTAAAAGATGTGCCTTGTCTCAGGTAAGGTTGGGAAACGCTGAAACTACGATATCAAAAAACATTGTATAAGTATCTGCTTCCATGTTGGGAGCGAAAGCTACGCGGACACAAAATGTCTGCAGGGCCTGAACTTTTTTCCCCCGCAGTGCAATCAATACACCCGCTGTTTCGAAACACATTCAGCAGGCGCTCTCTTCAGGTTCATTTCATTTTCCATCCAGTTTGCCGCTTCTCTCTTTGAGAGGGATACTTCTCCTTTTTCTCTCTCTATTGCACACACTAATGGACACACACATACCTTGACAGACACATACACGGGGGTGGGGGGTCCGTGCGCACTCAAGGGGCAGGCGCTCGGTGGCCATTCATCCAGGGAGTGAGTTGAGTAATGAGTGGCTTTAGTGGAGGGGACAGCTCACCTTCTTACCAGGCCTTCTCAAGGAGACTTCTGATCATTGTTGTTGTCAACCGCGGCTAAATGCGTTAAGCGTGGCGCGTAGAGTGTGGGGTGGGGAGGAATGAGAGGGCGGTGGTGAGTGACGTGCGTAATTTCTCCGACAAGTGATAGGAGAGAAAAAGTAAAGCTTGTTTTTCTTCGTATATGCTAACAACATTTTTTCATTCACGCACGATAGCGGCTGAGTTGAAAGCACAAGGTGTGGATGGTGACAGAAGCCGCAGAGTGAAAAAATGAGAGTTCAAAAAATATTTTAAAACCGAGTCGACAAACTGTTTAATACTCCTCCCTGTTGAGGTTTACTGTCAAACTAAACAAAACAAAAAAATAAAGAATATACACAATGTATGTCAGACACGCTTACCTTTGCCTTCCGCTAGCTTAACGCGAGCACTAAGCAAAAAGCAACAGCCGGGCTCACAAACAGCCTCTTGAGTCGCGTTGTTGTCAATCTTTACCCAATGGATATTTGAACACAAATGGTGCATCAACACATGAAGACAAGCAAAAGAATACCCATAGGAATCTATTACTTGTACTCTGTGAAAAATGACAAATGTTACTGGAGTCACTTTGAGTAGTAGTTTATGTCAGCGTGACTGTCTTGTATAGCCCCTGGTGGCCAAGTCGCGCGCATCCATAGGAGTCACAATTAATTAATCATGATGCACAAACTGCTCAATTATTTCCATCCTGTTCAATTTTTCTATTTCTATATGTTTGATGCAATACAATATTATGCATCGTGTGCTATTTGCTCAAATAAAACACACATTACATTTGGTGGTGGTGGAAGGGGGGGATTTTGCGGCAGGCAGAATAGATTAATGGCATTTCCATTTATGTCAATGGGAGACAAAAAATGTATTTTGGATCTAACATTACTTTATGCCACTGAAACATTAAACACAGTTTAAATGTTAAAATCTGTGCTTAAATGTATCCCAAGCACAATACTCAATGATTCGATTAAAATTTCTTATGCATGAGGAGACCATGAGAACTTGAGCGAAGGAGAATGAACGAATGACAAGGGGTGGGACAGCATGACAACGGCGTGAGGGTCTTGAAAGACGAAGAAAGGATGAAGAGAGGGAGTATGAGCAGACGATGAGTGACACCATGAGTGGGTGACAGCATGAAAGGACGACTGACTAGAAGTGGACGATGGCAGCATCATTAGAAGATCAGGATGAAGACAGCAGGTGGAGGATGGGGGTGGGGGGGGCATTTGATGAGAGGACAAGTTGATGGTGAGGGTCGATTAAACAGTGATATGGTGATGAGGAAAGTACATTCACATCAATACACACACACACGAAGAAATGAAAGTTTCTCAGAGCAATGTAGTTTATAATACATATGAACAGGAGATGCAGTGAAGACAACAGAAGTAAACTAGATGCAAAGAGGACGAGCACCAATCGCCTGATCTCCGAAAATCTACTCAACATGATCCCAGCGGACCCAAACTATAATTACACACACACACACGCGCGCTTTCACGCGCACACAAACACAATCAGGCGCACAGACGTGATGCTGATGATGCGTCGACAAACAAGGGAAAGCAAAACAATCCATAGATAAATATTTGTTTTGACGGCAGGCACAAAGCGAAATGCTAATGAGCGCGCACGCCGCCGAGGATTAAATCTCTGATCAACAACAAGATTGACTGCTGGTGACAAACAAAATCGCATGGAAATGAAGCGGCGGAGGGGTGCGCGTGTGCCAAAGAGGAGAGGTTACGTCTGGGTTAGGAACACATCTCAAACATTTATGCACTCACTGTGGGAATCAAAGCATCCAATCACAAGCAATGCGCCTGATTGGAGGGAACTCACAGCTCGGCTGTAGTTTGTTTTTTTTTTTGTACAACATAAATCAACACCGCTACTACAAATAACCCATAGAGTCCAAAAAGTCAACTGCATGTTCAGTCGTACAGGTACGTGTCACATAATTTTAGGTGTGATCAAGTGAAAATAAACATGTCTTGTCAATTTGACACACCTGAGTTTGAACAAGTCTGCCAAGTTTCGGGTTCAGGTTACATTTAGAAGGCTACCAAAAGGAGAGTTCAAGATAAAATTGCTCATTCTTCTGCAAAATGTTCAAATGTAGAACGCTGACGAAAATGGAAAGAGTCGTCATTAAAGCAATTCACGGCACCGATGCTCTCTGCGACAAATAGGTGCTTTGTTCATAATCAGCACCAAAACTTAAAATCAAATAAAGGCGATATCAGCACTCAATCGTAATCACTCGACTACTTGGAAGCTGCAATTTAAAAGCAAGGGTATGGAGCCACTTGAAAATGCAGCTCACATTGAGCGAGTGCTGTGTGTATCACTACATCACAGTGTCTGTTTACACTGCACTCCCTTGCGCCCCCCCCCCTCCCACCCACACACACAGACTGTGGTCGTCCGGCAGCTTTCAGCGCTTAATCTCATTCATTTATTTCTCATCAGCGAGTGATGGGAAAGTGAAAACATTTGTGTCGCATTACTTCACTTTGCTTCCTGGAAGCTCCATTAAAAAGCGTGCTCGCTCGCTCTCTCTCTCTCTCGCTCTATCTCACTTTATATATATATATATATTGTGTGTGTGTGTGTGTGTGTGTGTGTGTGTGTGTGTGTGTGTGTGTGTGTGTGTGTGTGTGTGTGTGTGTGTGTGTGTGTGTGTGTGTGTGTGCGCGTGCTGTATCTATATTTTTTTTCCCTTTTTTTGTTGTTTTTCAGATACCGCTATTTACTCATAAATCTGTGTAATCTGTTGAGATGGTGTGTTGGTGCTCTCAAAGTGCTCTCTCTCTCTCTCTCTCTCTCTCTCTCTCTCTCTCTCTCTCTCTCTCTCCGTTCATTCATCACGCGCCAGATTAAGAAAGCGTCCGTGGAGGCTTTGGGACAACGCCCGCCTGCCAGGACTAAATGAAATGGATATTTTCTGGTAAAGAGATCCTTAATTTAACAAAAAAAAAAAAAAAAAAAGTTTAACGCTTGTGCATTAATCACACGCGAGATGTTCGAAAAACCAACATGAACCAAACCAGGACACGACAACAAATGCGTCACACAAGAATGAGAGAGTTAGTTCTCCAAGGAGTACAGCGGAGACATTTTCAATTCAAAACAGAATAATTGTTGCAGTCGTGTAACGGAAGTGTAAATAATCTGCAGACCAGTGAATTTTTCAAATTGGATTTGTCATGCGTGGCGGCGCTTTTTCCCGTAGTCAGTTGTTTGCATTTAATTCGATGAATTAGAATACAGCATGTATTTAAACTTTGAACTGCCCTCGAAACCCTAATTTCAAACACCAAACCTTGCTCGGAACCTTGCTTGAAACCATAAACTTGTCTTGAAATCCTAACTTGAAAGTGTCACCCTTTCGGAACCCTAACCTAAAACCCCAGCCCTTTATCAAGACCCGCTCGTTTGAAACCTAACCCGATTTGAACCTCAAACTCCACGGGATGCTTAAACCCTTGTTTGGAATTCAAATGCTGAGATGCAACCCTAACCCAGTATTTTCAACCTAAAACGTCAGTGTTTTTTGCAATCAAAAAGTTTCCTAATTTGAAACCCGAACTTTGGCATCCAGCCCACATTTAACTTGAAATTATAATTTGAAACGAACACCATGTCTAAACCTTCACAGCATTTGTCATTTGTATTATCGTGATGATGACCTAAAGCAGACCTGGTCAAAGGCCCGGGAGACGCATTCAGCCCATCCAGTCAGTCATTGTTTTCGGTCAGTCAGTTTTGTCCATCAGTACGTCCATCGTTTATGTTTTGTAAAGAACCGATCCAAGGACATTTGCTTTTTTTGGCTTCTAACAATTCTTCGAAAATGTCCAAGGCAAATATCAGCATAGTGAGCCATCGCCCGACTGGCGAACAATTTTTCTGGGTGATTCACATTTACGTAAAACTATCGGAATGCCTAATGGCCCAAGAGGCGAATGACGACGACCCTGCATGAACGCATATCTATCTATTTGTCTAGCTACACACCTAGACTCATACGGTAGAGGTCCCTCATAGCCAATGGGATGGCAGGAAGATGCTCGGTAATAGCCAAATGGCAGAGCAGCTATAAGTAGGTTGCGTTCAGGAAACTCGGAGCTGCGGCTAGCAGCCCAAACTGTATTTTTACCTTTCCTATCTTGAAATTTCTTTCGTAATAAGCAGTATTTCGTAATAGGCAATATTTTCCTGTTGAGGCGTTTCGTAACTTGACAATTTCGTATGAAGACACGTTCGTAAGTAGAGGTACCACCGTATCACATGATTCACATGTGAATCGAAAAACAATTAAAGGCAATTCGCCTCACATCGTATCACTTACTCTTACTGTCCAATCCAATCCGTGGCCGTTACATCGCGTTATCAACGCCACCCACGCCTTCAGTTTCCTGCAGGTGACTCACGTACAGAATTATCCAAAAGGTCAGAGAGTAGCACGGATGCATGCCACAACTACACATGAGCTGATAAACAAATTCAGCGTTTTGTTTTGTTTTCCTGCCCTCATCCATCACCTCTGCCCATCATCACCTCATCTTCGAATTGGCTTCCCGGAATCAACGCGCCGTGTTTTCCCGCCGAGGGCAAACGGCTCCGCTTCCCGCAGGCTCTTTAAAGTGAAACGGGATCCCGCTCACGTGCCGTCGGAAAGCTTTCAACTAGCGGGGATGCGAGCTCTGCCAGGTGGATTGGGAAGTTGAGTTTGTGCCGTACCTGTCAGCGCAGTCTGCAAGTGCTGTGTCCTCATCATTTGGTGGGGAGAGGACGTTTTTGGAGAACTTACTGGTGCGGATTCTGCTTATGAGGCACTACACTTTGAAAATATAACCACGGGTTACAGAATGAAAACTTCAATTTGAACATCTTACCATTTCATCTAACCACGGCTTGTAAACCTCCTTTGACACCTGAAATGAGGCTTGAAATGCTAATTAGAAACCCTATCTTCAAAATGACATTTGAAACCCAAAGCCAAACATGAATTCAAAATCCTAACCCAAATTTAACCCTTTCAGGCACAGCGGTGACTACAGTGGACAGTTTATCGTGTTATCAGGTGACAGGGTGCATGAAAAGAAGAAAATACCAATTTGAAAGGACGATGTTGGCTCGAAACCGTAATTGAAAACACCAATTTTTTTTGCAGTTTTTGGGAGAACTAACCCTAACTTAAAACAATAATTTGAAACCCTAAACTTATGCTCCAACCGCTAACTTGGAACCCCAATCTCAAACTATAACCACGTCTTAAAACCATAATTTGAAGTCCCGACCTGAATTTGGAACAATAAAACTCCGTAATTTTGAACCGTAATTGTACCTCGAACTTTGGCTGGAAACTCTCATTTCCAATCCCGACACTAACTCATAACCCTATTTTGAAACTCATACTTGTCTTGTAACCTGAATTTCAATTCCAGACCTATTTTGAAATATTAACTTGATCTATAACCTCTTGTTTCAAACTCTAATCAAGATTTTAAAACCTAATTGAAAAACACCAAACATACAACTAAACCCTGTCTAGGACTCCCGATTTCACGTAATTCATTTTCCCTTTGCCAATTTTGTTGACAACGAACGCCTTTATAACGACCAGATTTTTCCCACAAAGTAATGAAAAGCTCTTCGTTACACCGAACCGAGAGAAGCTAACTGCCGCCGCAACCTAGCTTAGCGACGCTATTGATCAACTCGTTAGGCTTCCAGAGGCACGAAGCGGTCCTGAGCACATGGTCTGAACACGTCTGGTAAACGGAAGGAAATCTCGCAATCTGTGAAGGCTGAAATTGTCTCTCGCTTTCAAAAGGGACATTGTAGTTGGCGAACATTTTATTGGAGATAGTTACAACGAATTACCGTTATAACATACAGATTTCGTTATCTCACTCGAAGTACGTTATCACGAGGTTCGACTGCACTGCATTTGCTCACAGACTGCGTCTAAAATGCCTTGCGGTGATTTTAGGAGCGTTACTGTCATCTTTTGCTCTTATACATGTTGAAGTTGACATTTTTAGCCATGTCTTGGCAGACGTAACAACCACAGAGCTCTAAATCCATCTACCTCAATGTTAATAGATGGAGATGAATGTCTAGGTGCCTTCAAGCCCGATGGAGGAAGTCCAGTTTGTAAGACATGATCAAATTTAACATCTTCATGTTCATCTCTCAGGGGAAAAGCAACACTCTTCGACGAAAACTAAAAACGTCAAATCGCCAGGAACTCAGTGAAGGTTGAAGCAAAAAAAACAAAACGTTTGAAGTGAAAGAAGTTTGAGCAAGCCATAGAGGCCCCAAAGATGCATGGGCTGAAAGTTAGCAGCAGCTCACTACTGCGACAAATCTTTAGAGCGGCGGGAGGTCAGACACGGGTCGATTTATCGTTAGGAGTCGGCAGATTTCGGTGAGGTCTCTTAAGTGGAGCTTTAATCACATAAGTCTTTTGGGGACAGCGCCCAAAGAAGGTGATGAATGATAGCATTATGCGGGCGACGCGGCTGATTGGAGGACGCGCCGGTGCTTTAAAATGCAAGAAATCGAAGTAAGCTTTTCTTGAAATCATGGAATGCGCTGCAGGAAAACCTGTTGAGGCCACTTGGTTTGATGTACAATATATGTGTATGCATCAAACTCAATTAGCACATAATCACTAAAAGATGCACACTACAAACAATTAACATTTTGTAAAATGAATACCAGTGATCCAGTGGTTAGCCCGTTGACCTCACAGTGCAGAGGTGCAAGGTTCGATTCCGGCTGCGGCCTTCCTGTGTGGAGTTTGCATGTTCTCAGCGGGCCTGCGCTGGTTTTCTCCGGGTAGTCCGGTTTCCTCCCACATTCCAAAAACATGCACGGCAGGTTAATGAACCACTCAAAATTGTCCCTTGGTGTGATTTTGAGCGTGGATGATTGTTCCTCTATGTGTGCCCTGACATTGGTTGGGGACCAGTTCAAGGAGTCCCCCACATCCAGCTCCCTTGTGACCCTTGTGAGGATACACGGATTGGAAAATGGAAGAATGAATGGATAAAACAAATACCTCTCTACATTATCGTATGATTACAGTATACAGTACATACATTTCTATTCAACGCTATACAACTGGAATGGACCTGCTATCCGGTATGCTACGGAGGTTCCCAATGGTTACCATGTCCCTGCGCAGCAAATACAATAAGAACAGCAGGGGCCCCAAAACTGAGCCTTGACAACAACCAATGCCGCCGTTACCATCATGACCAAAACCACATCACCAACAACACACATATTGAAAACACCGTCCTAAGTTATTGCTAGTATTGCAAATTGCTTTCATAACATTTTTACTACATCACGAACGTAACATAACAGTAAAGTTCTGACAAGATTTATTATCGCTATGGTTGACAAAGGTTGGCGCCACTGTGCTGTGTAACCACCTAGCGGTAGCTGCTACCAATTCCAATCATCTTCTTTGTTGCTTTGATGATTTTGAATGATTCAAGGTTCAATTTCGCACGCAGCAGGACACACGCTTCATCGGCATTTGAATGAAGTAGAACATCCATGTCATCACCAAATAAAGAAATTGCTAGTCATTATTGAGTAATGCTCACGAACAAACATTTTTTTGTACTTTTCTCTCTTTAATATTCACGTTAAAAAAAAAAAGTGAGAATTTCATTAGCAGGATGAACAGCGGGAGGCTGAATCTCTCATTAGGTATGTGTGCGTGCGTGTTTGCATGGGTGTGTGAGATAGGTGGAAATTGAAAGTGAGGTTAAACTGCGGCTGTGCTTAATGGCCTGCTTAAAGGCTTTTTTGTAAATGAATCGCCGCGGGTGGCACGGGCTGATGTCACCTGTGCCAGTTGATGAGGGGGAACCAATGTAATGTGACAAGCGGGACGTGAGGGAATACCAACATAGGAAACTGGGGTAATGTCGAGCAAAAATTTGAGATACATGTGCCTGATGGTGGCATGGAACTCAGCTCAACTTCACAACCTGTTTGGTTTGAGGCTTCAAACTTTTTGTTGCCATTCTCAGTTAAACTTTATTGTCAAACTAAACAAACCCAATAGATTTACATGTGTATTTAAAACAACCACATTGCATTCGCTAAATAAAGTCCTTTGAGCCTCATGCTGACAAGCAATACCAAAAGCCGTAAACAGACGGGCTACTGAATCACATCCAGTGAGCAATGGTTATTTGAACATAAACAGTGGTGCAAAACATGTAGAAAGACAATATAACACTAACAGGCATTTTTCAAATTTATTCTTTAGAACAAAAAATACAAACATTATCGCGTCTTATAAATTCAGTTGTCAAACAATGTGTCTCCGTGATTGTATTGTACTGCCCCTAGGTGGCAAAGGTGTGCACTGCTGAAATAGCAACACAGTAGCCATTACATTGAGGCAAAAAAAATGTCCACATTCAGGTTTGTGTAATGGCCTGTGAAGCATGAGGTGGACATAAAAAAAAAGAAGTAATTTATAGGATAGATAATAGATTCAAAGTAATAAAGAGATATGCCCAGGGAAATGAGACTGACAAAGGCTGTATGATGTTGACAGCAACGTAGCATATGGCCGTATACCATACTGCAACACAATGTTACAGCAGTAGCCATTATTATCCCAGACGCCCCCAAAACAATTTTGATTAAAAATAAATTAATAATAATAATAATACAAATAATGTTAACAATCATAACAATAATATCATATTGTATGACATAATAAAATTCTTTTTAGATTTAACAAAAATCATCGTTTACCCATCCCAGCCTCCACCTCGGCCCAAAACAAACCACCCTAAAATCACAAAAATTCCGACCTCGTCGTCGTATGTTGTCCTCTAAGGAAGAAGGGGAAAAAAAGAAAAAAGTAAAAACATCATGCAATTTTCCTGCACTCCACTTTGTGCCATTATGATTTTATTTGAATTTTATCATTGTTTCTTTCAGTCAAGGAATGGGTTGAAAAAAACAAACAAAAAAAAGCCTGTCAGTCACGAGTATTGATTCAGCACATTTATGAGGCAGCTGTGTCAAAGCAGACATCACAATCATATTAAAATGATAATACACGCCCCGCAGCCAATTGCAATTCATTGTCTCATTATCGGTACCGCCGACATTACCTTTTGTGTTGCTATTGCGGTTTAATCATGTGTCTCAGTCGTTTAATGTGAGCTGACTGATGGATTTCTGGGCAAGTTATGCGCCCCCGACGTAGTAACGTGGTCACGTGACATACAGTATATTTGTGCTCGCTGTGCAAGACAAGGTATAAATATAGAAGCGGCTCTCATTGATTTTCTATCTGTCGGTCTGGAAAACGGATGACTTGATGGATTGCACCCACAGAGACATGCACGCACACAATGCGGCATCTAATGGTGGTGTCTGAAAGCCCTCAAGCCGCAGTATCAGATCTGTTGAAAAATGACTTTTTCATTGTTAACGATCGACAGCTTGACATATCGAGCTGTCCTTTGATATGCCCGTAAGTCCACTTCATGACCATTGAATCCTATATCCCTGCTTGGTCCGTCAGTACCGTCAACGGTGTTCTTCCACAAAGCCTGCCAGACAGGGATTGAGCCCTGCCGCGAACAGCGAAAATAAGCGAGTGACTGACAATGGTCCAAAAATGTTTGCAATTTAGAGATGCCACAAAGCACTTTTTTTTCTGTAGACGACGCCTTCTGTAATGGTTGGAGATGTCATTAGTAGTCATTGGTGTCAAGGAAGTTTGTGGAAGAGAAACAACTGGGCTAACTTTGTATGGCCGGGGGGGGCTAAGTTTAGCCTGGGTTGTCCCGTGGAAGGTGTGGAGAGTTTCAAAACAAAATCACTGATCCATCCATCCATGCATCCATCTTCTACCAGTTATCTGGAGTCCGGTCGCGGGGGCAATAGCTTTAGCAGGGAAGTCCAGACGTCTCTCTCCCAAGCCACTTGTTCTAGCTCTTCTCGGGGGATCCTAAGGCGTGCCCAGGCCAGCTGGGAGACATAGTCTCTCCAGTGTGGCCTGGGTCATCCCCGGGGGCTTCCTGCTGGAGGGAAATGCCCTGAACACCTCCAGGCGTCCAGGAGGCATCCTAATCAGATACCCGAGCCACCTCATCTGGCTCCTCTTGGCATGAAAGAGAAGCGGCTCAAAGTTGAGCCCCTCCTGGATGACCGAGCTTCTCACCTTATCCCTAAGGGACATGCCCGGAACACCTCACCGGGGAGGCGTCCAAGAGTCATCCTAATCAGATGCCTGAACCACCTCATTTGGCTCCTCTCGACGTGAAGGAGAAGATCGACCGGTAAATTGACAGCTTCGCCTTTTGGCTCAGCTCCTTCTTCCCCACGACAGACCGATACAAAGTCCGCATCACAGCAGACGCTACACAGACCCGCCTGTCGATCTCCCGCTGATCACTGATTGTGATGAGCAGCAGGTGTGTCGCAAGGCACTGCCCACCAAGTACTGAATCAACAAAAGCAAGGACATGACAAGCTGTTAAACAACAAAAGAAGAAGAAGAAACATGACCAGATGAGTGGCAGCAGCAGCGATTTTGCTGCAATGCAGGTCAAAATCATATTGCTGAATTACCGCACAGTCTTTGCATCTGTAACATTTCTGAAATGTCAGTGCAATGTTTATATGACATCAGGAGCTCTGCGGGAAACACATTACCTTTAGTTTTTCCATTTTTAAGTAATTTGGAGCGATGGCTGTGACAAGACATTTCTGGTTTGAAGTCCAATAACTGTCAGTTCTTTGAAAATAAAGAACCGTTACGTACTTATTTCTTGTCTGTCATTGCTAATCACAGAACATGTTAATTTTCCCTGATAAACAAAGCCTTTCCTTCCAAAACATACTCCATCATAGCAACAAGGTAAATAAAATAACATGTCCAACAAGGCATTCCGAACCTCATGATCAAAAAGTGTCAGCGCCCTCATGCATCGAATGGAGTCAATGAAACATGACATTTGTTTGAGGGGGCGTTAAAAGCAGCAAAGTCAAACAAAATGGAGAGATTGCACCATCCTTGGCTCACGCCGCTGATCTCACCACAATGATTGACGCCCTGATGAAGCCTTGAAAGCGGCTTCAAAAAGCCCTTTGAGCATTTCGATGCACTCGTCTGGGTTTTACTGATGTGGGGGGCATTTAAATTCACATCCCATTCAGTACCAATCTCGAGCGCTTGTGTTCAAGAGGCTTCGCCCTCTGCCAAGCGTTGACATTTTGCCTTTGATTTCCTGCCTCGGCGCTGGAACTTGCTAATCAATTCAGGTTAAAGACATAGTCCGTAGTTTATTCACCCGATCTGTCATGGATATTGTCACGTACTTTAGGGTTGCAGAAGGAGGTAGGTTATTGTGACTGAATGTATGCAAGCAGTGATAACAGTATTAATCATTTACGATGTCTTACCTGTGGCTGTTTTCTGGGCACTCGCCCTTTAACCTGAGGAAATTATATTCATAGCCATATACAACACATGCAAAGTCAGAAACCGTAGTCATGTAACGAAGTGTCGTCCTACTTGTGGGTTATGTGTCATTTTGGTCGTAGGTTAGTGTATGACCTGGGGTACTGCACTTCAATTTGATGGGTAATAACCCATTGCGTGATGGGTCTATTCTGGACAGCTCGACATGTTTTGGGTTTGGCATATTTAGGAGCATTCCACTTTAAACCTTACAGTGTAGTCTAAGCTAGTTCAGAGCTAGGACAAGGGTATATTCTGTGCTATTCCCTATGACAGCGGTCCCCAAACTTTTTTGCCCCACGGACCGGTTTAATGTCAGACAATATTTTCAGGGATCGAACTTTATGGCGTGACGGATAAATACAACAAAATAATATGACATGAACTCCATGAAAACTGTGGTATTTTTTAAACATAATAATAAAAACGAATCATGCCATGCGGAACGTGGTAACGTTCAAAATAAAATACACCACAAATACAAAGTGCATGGAAGATATGACTCATCATCGCATATTATGCAGAGTGGGCTTGGTGCGTGGGAATCTCCCGTTGCGATAAATCCGTATTTGAAGTAGTACTCCTGATACTGTCCGTTATATATAGCCTTCTTTGTGTTGAAAGTCGGAGGCTCCTCTTCCGTCTCCTGGCTGGGCCTTTTCCCCTTCCCAAAGAAACTTTCTAAAAACATTTGGGGTTTTTTTTACTCATTTTGTCAGCTCCTGGGTTTCATTTTAGCGGTAACCTATTAGGTGACCTGCGTCGAGAGTTACATTCTGTCGCCGGATGTTACAGAGAATCCGGTAATTTTTCAAAATAAAACATCTCTCAGATTCCGAAATAAATCTAACCGAAGTAATGTAATTTATTTATTCTTTCCCTGCGCCCCGGGACCAAATGACCCACGGACCGGTTCTGGTCCGCGGCCCGGGGGTTGGGGACCACTGTCCGATGACATCTTCAGGTTAGGGTTGGTTTATATTATATGTTATGCAACATGAACATCACAGATTGAGGTTTGGAGTATAGACTGGGTTAGATCAGTTTTTTAAGCCTTAGACACATCTCAGCCGTTTTGTTTTGTTCTGTTTCAAGGTCAGCGCAAGAGTGCGGTCTAGACTACTTCCGTTTCGTACCATTATGTTTACGCATATTCTGAATGTCATTTACAAATCCCAACTCGTCTTGCACACAGTTTGCGCGGGTTTGTTTGGCCCTGTTTTTCTCTGACTTTTTCCCCAAGGAGGAACCCATCCCCGCGCTTTCTCCTGCAGCGAAAATCTTGTCTCACACTCCCAATGAGTCCATTCATTGTTTCTAAACAGAGTGAGAGAAACCTCCAGAGGAAGGCAGATGGAAAGTGACATTTAGGACTGTTTGTGTTTCTCAACGCTTTAGAAAAGGAGAATTAGGGAAAGGCAAAGTCAGACAAAAAAAAAAAGTGGCTGACACACAGAGGCTGCGAGGAGGACAGAAGATCATCAGCTGGTGGAACTGATTCACTTTGAATGAGTGGCGCTATTATTTAGGTCACCACGTTTCTTCATTTTCCTCTCTGACATCCCTTCGTTTTGCCGTCCTCACTTATGTCATTTGTCTGCCTCTGACCATTCACGCCATCGTAAAACAATTTCCTCACAGCGCCTTGTTCCACTGCTCTCTGAAGACGGCAAACATAATCCCATTCTTCCCCGGTTCAGGGCTTATGGAATATGAAAAGGCCCCTCTACGGTTTCATTACCAGCGAGCATGCGGCTTTGAAGCTCCTCACAGGGACAGGAAGCTGGCAAAAATGTAGCTTGAACGAGCTTAGCAGTTTTCTTGTCATAGCTTTGATTAATGTTGGACTTTTACAAAGAATTCAGGCTGTGCGCAGCGTGATGTTAGCAAGGACAGACGCCGACGTCACCCGTGTTTCCACCGAGCTCTCCTGTCCAGCAGGACGTTCGGTACACGTTATCCTGATGTCTACTCAGTGTGTAGGTAGGCCCCAAGGAATCCGGGTTTGGATCATTGCTGATTTTGAAGGACGTTGGGGGGATACGATGAGAAGTTTCACCCCCTAAGAAGGAGGGGACAGGGTTTTGTTTCATCCCTTTGGTTCCAAAGTCATTTTTGTCATTGCACAAAATTCCATTCATTCAATAATTTGACAAAGAAAAGATTCAAAACTGTGTCTGTATAACTTTTTAATCCACGTTCTATTCCCAAAAAATCCACAAGAATTTTTCATCAATGTAGGATGTATGTTCAAAACATTCACGTAATCAAAGGATTCACGTCCCCACCAAAAATTGAATCACCTCCAGTAGAGATACCTGTCATGTGACGGTAGTGTACCCCACAAAAGCAGGAGAACCAGGGACTACTGAACAAAATGTTGCAGGGGTACACTGGAAAAACTAAATCCAAAACACAAAGTCCTGAAAACCCCGCAAAAAACCCAGAACCCATTCTGAGTCAGATACCGGACACGATGTGAAATGAAGCCATCAAAACTGCTTTGGCAAATGGAGGTGGCATTAAAATACTTCAAAAGAAAACAAGAGTACCTGCACGATGGTCAGCTCTGCATGTAAATTGTTTTATTTGTCAAATCGGTGGATAGCCGCGAAGCCCTACTCATTCCTACCACCGCTGTGCTAGATACCCCATTAGAAGGTTTACAAAATGGCATCAGTACACCTTTTGATATAAATGCACGAACCCATACAATCCACAAAATCTGCTGTTACTTTGAAGACAAGTTCAGTGAAGGCATCGCTGTAGGAACACCAAATTGCGCCGTGCGAGATCTCCCATAGCGTTGATTCTTCTGTTTCTGAAAGCTAAACAAGCGTATCAGGCCATTATCTCTTTTTCCTCTGCTCATATATCGCCGGGAACCTTTTATCTGCTCGGCCGGCCCGGCGCTCTTTAGCTCGACTTCCTGCGCCACAATATATTTGTTTCACCTCTTTTTCTCGCTCCTCTGGCAGAATGTCAGAGTGCTCAGGACATGGTGTCAAGAAGGACTCAATGCTTGATTCGCCCTTTTCTCATTTCAGACAGAACTCTGTGTGTGTGTGTGTGTGTGTGTGTGTGCGCAGAGATGGAATATCTGGGAAAGCACTGAGGCGAAGTCTTATTCCCTTCTCAATGGAAGCCGCTTGTGCGCCGCAGTCATAGCACGGAGGCTCGACCCACAGCA
>CAAKHF010011915.1:0-11796 GCA_901007745.1 Hippocampus kuda
ATTATTATTCTCATTCAGAGTTTGTTTCATGTACAATTCACTGATGGCACAGGCAAAGAATGGGAATCTGGAGCACCATAAGTAGCACTTTAAAACGGTCCATGTACGTACAATAGTTTCTACAATTAACACACTGCAAAAGTGTGTCTCGTACCTCTGCGTCAGGTCCGTATTGGCAGTAGCTCGTGATTTCCTTTTTACAAACTCTCACACTCTTGCGTCTACTTTATTTTTCTCTTTCATTCATGTTGGGTACATGCATGGCTGTTGCTCATCATGGCATGCGTGTGTGAATGCGTGCATATGCACATGTATGCATGAGTGCACAAGCGTGTGCATGCGTATGCATGCACATGAGGGAATGGGTCAATCCGGGGAGTAGATCTTCGGTCCAAAAAGGTTGGGCACCCCTGTTCTACACTGACCAGGAAGAAGTCTGAACTGAAAAAAAAAATCTCTCTCCAAATGAGCCAATGACTGTCTAATTTCATCTCGCTAGTTTCTGGTATTTTTATTTGGCTACATGTCGGATTCCCAGGGGCTCACCACCTGTGGGAATGACCAAGGGTGTCAGTGCAGTGCCAGCCAGGCTGTGGCTAGTACTCAGCTACAGAAGCTGACTCTAGCGACATGGATATCACCTCTCTGGCAAGGAAGGAGCCTGAGCTTTTGTATAAGCTCAAGAAGTTCTGATGAGATAAAGTTGGGTTTACTTTCGACATATGGAGTGGGCTGTCAAACCGGTCCTCTTGAGAGGAGTTGGACTCTGGGCTATCCTCTAGCGAGAGTCACTGAGGAAGTGTGGCTATATTTGGAGTATGCCCCCCCCCAACCCCACCCCAAATCTAAACCCAGAATGGTGCTTTTCTTTATTGGATTTACTATATACTCTTCATAATTTATAAGAAAAAGACACCATAAGAACACCATATAGAAGCATAAGGGTGTCAATATATGTACTTGTACCAGTACACCATAGGCAACAGTTTGATGAGCAACTCTGTGATGGTTTCATCAGACTTGCGGCTACATCTCCTGAACAAGAGAGGGATGGATTTGTCAATTGAGCACCACCTGGTAGCGTCTTGGCTATAATCGTGAGGAAGGCTACTTGACCGATTTGGTAGACCAAAAGATAATGTGAGGGCCTGCTGGGAACGCCTGGCAGAAAAAGTTTTAACTCCCGCCTATTTGACCACAACCCAGGGAAAGCAGGGGGCATTAATATGTTCCGTGCCTACCCAGAGGTGTGGCCGCAGGGTGGTCACTGTCTGTCGTTGCGGTAATCCCTGACTCGTAGGTGGAGATAGCCTGTGAGGGATGCGGTAAAGTCATCGGAGGAGTCCTGACAGGCTTTTTTAGCCTGTGGGACTCCAGAGGCAGTTAATGGGTACCAAGAGGAAAGCAGTTTTGACGGTCACTGAGGATAATTCTCAGGCGTAGGAGGAGTTCAGTGATCCCATAAATAATGATTCACAAATGGCTTGAGGAAAGTATAGTCCACTATCAGGCGTCTCAGGAGGGGGAAGCAGTGCACCAGCAACACGATGTAAAATGGGGATGGAACACGACTCACCTCGATGGATGACTGGATGAATGGACAAATTTCTGTATCAGTTTAATTGTGCAGGATAAACAAGTGCTCGTGTGCTGTGATGGATGTTTGTTTTGTTTGATCCTCTTTTATTGTTAGATCCTGCTGCAAACCTGCTCTAAAGTGCATTCTAACGGTCTGTTCTGCCAGGTGGTTTTCATGAATCATAGCGAACGGTAAACACTGCTGCGTGTGGTTGTTCACACCTGCAATGGAGTCAGAGGGAAGAGGAGACAAAAGAGGAAGCAAGATGCAAATGGGAAGTGGGGAGGGTTCCTCTCCTCCCTGGTTTATTTTTAGTGAGAGTCTCTGGGGGGGCTGACAACCCCTCCTCAGCTACGCAGGCAAAGCGCTCTCTTTCCTTTCATGCCACTTGTGCTGGAAAAATAGAAAAATCCTCCATTTCCTCCTCCTCCTCTTTCATCATCTTACTCAACAGTATAGCCTTTCCACTTGTGTTTCATCATACATTGAACATAATCGTGGAGGTTTCTGTCACATCATCAGTGGCAGTATGACCAACCCGCTTGGCTATTTGTAATCAAAGTGTTGAGGAAAAGAGCTGTAGTGCACAACCTTGTGTCAATGATACTGCCACGCTGTTGTGCTATGTAGTAGTAAATTGCAAAGTGCAATCGCAGGGTGAATTTTAAAAAAAATGCAAATTTTTTGATGCAGGTCTTGTTTGGATGCTATGAAAAACAGCACACAAGTAATTGACTATTACATGGTAATATACAGTACATTGAAAAAAAACTTGAGCTGTTAACATGGTAGCAAAGACCAAGTATGAATGGGCGGGGATGGGTTGCAAGGTGTCATATTTCTAAAACAAACAGGGAGAAAGTCTCCTGCTCATTAAGATTGCTGCCACGGTTTGTTTGCATGTGAAGGACATTGAACAATGGCTAAGACAGAGGCGGGCAAAGTAAGGCCCGTTGGTCGCACACGTCCCGCTTCAGTATTCACATAATTAATAGTCCTGTAATTTTTTTCTTGAATTAATTCCAGATTTCTGTCACCTTAACATTGGTTGATTTTATTGTACAGTATATTCATTTTATTATTAGGCATATGCATGAATCGGTGGTGACTCGACTGCCGAATCTGAATTTTCCAATGAGAGTCAGAACGGGTGACCCCAAAACAAATGTCAGTGTCATTTCTCTTTTCCCTATTCCTCGCCCTCCAATGTCATCTTTGTTGTTACCTTCACAGGCCCCCCAGACCATAGAAAACTGCAGAACATGAAAAGGTTGCTGCAGTATGTAGGGAGTACATGTTGTGTGTGAAAGCGGGCTGCGTTGAAACAAGCACTAGATTCCCCTGTTAAGAAGTCAGTCAATAAAGCCCAGCTAAGCAGTGTATCGACGCCTTTGTTTACTCGCTGTTGGCCTCTCACACCGTACTTGCAAGGGAGTTTGCCACCTTCGACAGTGGACGGGACACCAAAATACCCAGGTTAGCTCAGCTGAGTAAATAGAGGCAGACTTTGCATGCGATCCTGAGGTGCTGTAATTCATTTTGTTGTAATTAACTTCTCTCATTAAGGAATTTGATGGTGACTTATGGAAAATAAGATTTTAAAAATCTAGTAAGATACATCATATGCATTTTTTCTTTTTTACACTACAAATGTCTGGTCCAATCTGTATGATTTTAAAAATCAAATGTGACCCTTGGACACCAAGTTTTGCCCATCCCTCGGCTGAGGCCGAACACTTGTGCCTGAAATGTCATTAGCTGCAGATAGGTCGATCTCTTCCTCCTCGCTTCATGGTTCCTGATTCTTTCATTAGGAGCCGAGAGGAGGATTAGCATAAAAAAAAAAAGTCGACAAGCTGAGCCTACCAGTCGTTAATTGGCTCCTACTGCATGCTTGTCACATTTGACAAGCGCGCGTGCTCATTTTCAAATACTGTTAAAACACTTGTGCTGCCGAGGTGTTTTAACCAACACACACCTAAATTTTAGCTCATTGCACCCCACTCGCTCAAATTCTGTCAAGGAGTAGCAACAACAGGAGTGCAGGAGCTGGAAGTGATATTCGAGGTGTCCGTGGAGATGCCATGGGGAGCTACAGCACGCGAGTGTGATAAAGTAAATGAGGCACTGCTGCACATGACAAGTTTCACACGCACGAGCACTGCAATGCTAATGTTTGACACAGAACGGATCTGTCAGGGAATGGCAGCAGATGGTGATATAGGCCCTACATCCAAACTGGCTACGTGTTGGATGATGGCATTGCATTTCATGACACTGTGTTACAAGTCCGAATTCATAATATTACACATGAAACAGCTCAGCTGGAAGAGGAGAGGTCTCCTTTAAGACAACAAAGAGGGACTTCATTTTTGTGCGAGTCTTGAATGCCATACACAGCTCCACTCATCTAACGTTCACATGACACGTAGGCCAAATATGAGCCCGGCTATCCTGTCACTGCAGCAATCGTATCAGAAAAGGAAGGGGGCAGCGTGTTGTTCAACAACATGAACAGGTCTCATTCTCAACCTGCTAAACTCCAATGAATTAAGGCACAGAGTGTAACCCCACGAAAATAACGACTGAATTACTCAAATCATGTTCTAAATGTCAAAAGGGCCCATAATGGTTTTACAGTGACAGCACTCTTGCAAGTTAAAAAAATTAAAAGATGGCATGGTCCGGTCATCATCATGTTACGTTGTTTATATTTCACTACAGGTATTGTAAAGACTATGATTTAAAAAAAAAATCAATTGGGAACTATATTAACAAATTGTAGCATAAATATCTGCCAGGATTTCTTAAAAGTAGTCAACAAAGCGGGCCTTCAAAAAAAAAAAAAAAAAAAAAAACTCCCCCGATGTCTGAAAACAAACGCATTTTATACGACATACCAGAGGAGGGGACTCGAAGAGATTGTTTTGATGATCATTTGTTTGTGCCTTGACCTCAGACATGACGACTTGGTTGTCGCTCATTTTAAACATTAAATATGAAATTAACTTGTTAATGTTGCTGTAGCGAGCGCAAACAAAAAATGACACTGTCACGATCGAAGGATTCGCCTGTCAATCGTGAAATGAATGCTTGGAGCACTGGCCTACCAATCAGTTAAATGCTCGTTATTGAGAGATGCGCCTTCCCATGTCAGACAGGTGGCTCGATATTGTCTCGTCAATATGCTGTCGTGCTTGACAAACTTTGGCTCGTAAAACGACACTGCGTTTTCTTAAATGGAGAACAGCTGGTTCTAAAGTTTTTTCATGGACAACAGACAGCTCGCCTCAACATCTACCTTTGTTTTTCATTTGAAGACCCTTTGTGTCCAGTAAATAGTTGTACATTTGTTAGCCTGTTCTTAAGCTCAGTAAAAATGTTTTTAGTAACATCACCTCATGAAATGGATCACACAAGTTCTTATCCTTGGACCAACTTTTTCTGGGGGGGAAAAAAAAGGATCAGGACCATTACTGGTACTTTATAGGAAAACCCGATAGTGACATGAACACGGCTTGCTGAGGCTTGACGTGAACAGTTGGCCCATCTGTGTTGTAGCACACATCATCTCAGTGGTTGCCAAGTTTCCCAAATATACACATCAATGCATTCCTGTACTACAACATACACCAATTTTTTTTTTTTTTTTACTGGGTATGGGGTGTCTGGTCTTTCGGGTGTTTGGGCTTAAGCACATTTAATTAGATTTGTAAAACTTATAATATTGCTGAAATTAAAATGACAAAAATTATGAAAAGATTTGACCCACTACTTCTTGAGTTTCAAACCTGCTGAAGCTTAACCTGTTTGACCTTCATAATGGCAGCTGAACAAATAGCAGTTCAAATGATGGGTATCTATGTGATTGTTGTTCTCTCTTTATGAAGAACAGATACTGCAGGCATTAAAGTGATCAATTGACTTCAAACAGGAAGGCCGGAGCCTGGATTTGAACCCGTGACTTCTGCCCTATAATGTGGATGTGCTAACCAGTCGTTCACCGTGTTGCCTGTCTATCGACATGAAATGGCAAAATTCTATAGGTGTATGTAGTAGAGATGGGATCAAGTCACAAGTCGTAACCTTCAAGTCTCCAGAAAGTCTTTTTTTTTTTTTTTTTTTCTTGGACAAGTCCAGTCAGCTAATTAAATTGGCCTTAGGTGCGATTGTGAGTTTAAATGGTTGTTTGTCTATGTGTGCCCTGCGATTGGCTGCAGGCAACCTGTTCAGGGCTTACCCCGCCGACTACCCGAAGACCGCTGGGATAGGCTCCAGCATGCCCGCGACCCTCGTGAGGATAAGCAATTCAGACAATAGATGGATGGATGTTGCTAGACTTCCTCATAACCAGCAATAAAATCCCAATACAAACTTATGAAACCCAATCAAAATTGTCTAGGGGAAATAAATATTTGTTGGAAATGAAATGCTCTCCCACAAAAAAAAAAAACAACCCTGCCTGCTAAGATCAATTTTAGATATTTCATTTAAGTTTGATTGTATATTTTGCAGGGTGAGACATTACTGGCTGTCAGCAGATCCCCAGCTTTTTAGATCACCATTCATTGTCATCTACTGCTTCGTTCTTGTCCAAGCATACATTACTAATTTGAGAAACTGCTCAGCTTCACAATTTTGCTTTCTTTCTTCACTTATTTTTCACAGTTCACAGTTCTACACTCAACAAAGGTCAGCACTGGATTATGTGCTACTCTAGTCATTATTCATAGTACCAGTAGTATTAATAGTACTGAAGACAGAATGGATGGGTGTGCAGTATATTTCAATCAAAAACCTCATTCATTATGGTAGTACTCTATTACCACGAGTAGAGCTGCTCAACATCATTCCAAAATGTGTTTCTCATATTTTGTTTCCCACTTTCAAGAGGGTCAAAATATTAGAGAACAGTTGTCGGTGAGATACAGTGGAGTTTTACACCACTGAAAACGACAACCATAATCCAAAGTAATAAACGTATTGTAAAATGAGCCCATGTCTTCACAGTGTCACTCAAACGTGAACAGCATTTTCTTTGAATACACAGTATAATGCAGCTCTTGAATTGGATCGCGTTAATTTGCAGTTAAAACATTTTGAAGGCCAGTCACTTACTGAAGGCGGCGATCGCCAGGATGATTGTGGCCCCGATGGACGCCCAAGAAACCCACAGGGCCTTTTTGCGGTAGCTTTGTGCTTCGTGTGGTTTCAGGCGCATGCTGCTCTCCAGAAGACCTGCAGTTACAAAAACGGGGCACAGTGACGCTTGCGGCTCAAGCTGCTGGTAACTTTGTATCTTACAGTTCATCAATGTATCCAAGTCAGAAAGGAAGCATGCATGAGGGACAGCAAATTGTCAAGCTTTTTGGCCGACGCCAACCGACGTGGGGGGAGTACAGCATCGATGATTTTGAAGATTTGCTCTGAAAAAGAAGGTGCAAAGGCCAGCTTATGGCTGCTTTGTGATCGTGACCTTAAATAAATAAAAACTTTCATAAAGCAGATGAAAGGTAAAGATTATTACAATGTCAAAATAATTATGATTATGCTTTCATTGTTTAAAACGGTCTACAAGGTATGCAGCGCCCCTCTCATAGAATGTGAAAGTAGAACTGAATTGAGAAACTGCATCATGTTGCAGTGCCTGCAAAGTTTTCTGCTATTATACAGTGACAGTTTAGTTGAAGCTATTTAACTTTTAAATATGTTTTTTTTTAAATAACGCTTTGTTTTCAACCATTTAGTTATATTTTGATTGAACCACATAGGCTAAGTTCAGCCCACCCCCCTGATATTCAAGCGAATTAATTGATATTCAATCTACGCATATGCATTGCTTCATAATAATACATTGAATATACTCTTAGGAATAACACATCTTCTTGGTCCCGCTACACTACTGTATTTTAAGGCTGCTTGTTTGGTTGTACTTGAGGAGTCGGGTTGTTTTTTTTCAGCCGAGACTTGGTGCTGTAAAACGCTTCCTATCCCACAATCGTTTGCTGGAATCTGATTTGGTCACGTCCTGTAAAATGAAATGTGTATTTAAATATGCCGAGAATCCATGAAGTTAACAAATTGTTTTTCCGTGCACAAAACGGGGCGTTTCTTTCCATAGATGCTCTCTGCCCAAAAGTGTCAAGACTTTTCCTTGGCATTTGGCACAGAATGGCCTTTACGCACCATGGCGTGTACCGCCCAGTGTCAACTTTACCTCCGTCCTCGATGCTCTCGGTAATCCTCATCTCCTGGTCCATCTTGATCAGCTCTCCCTGACTGCCGTTGCTGGCCTGATGACGCGGGTGGTCTTCTCGCTGCTTGGGGGAGTCCGCCTGCTCGCACTGACCGTTTCCCCCAGTGGGCTGCCTTGCTGCAGTCGAGTCTGGGTCGGCGGGCGGGTCCGGCACTTTGTCGTCCGTCATGTCGGCGCGCTGTCTTGCGGACTCCTATGAGGCGCTCGGAAAATGTCACACCCGCGTGAGAGGTGCGGACGAGGGCAGGCCGGGAGGCAAGGGGAGGAGAAGAGAGAGGAGTGGGCTGGCGAGACTCCCTCTTTACTTGCGCCACATTTTCACTCGCTAGAATTAATTTGCAGTGCACTTCTCACAGCATGAGAACTATCGAACAAGACGTTCCCATTCGAAAGACGGAATGATCAAATGTCTCCTGTTGGACATTTACATCAAAAAAAAATCGAGTGCAGGATTATTAATATGTATCCACAAGTGTCCCACCGGGTATCCTCCCCTGCTTATGTACGTCACAGATATCCAAACTCGGCCCTCGCGGTCCGACGTCCTGCAAGTTTTCCATCTTTCTCTGCTGAAAACACACCTGATCCAAATGGTCAGCTCATCAGCAAGCTCTGAGGAAGCAAGACACAGATCCTGATCATTTCAATCAGGTGTGTTGCTGCAGGGAGAGATGGAAAACAGGCAGGACATCGGCCCTTGATTACCGAGTTTGGACACCCCTGATGAACAGTGTAGGCTACTGTTCCCTGGGGTAGTCGTAGACCCCTGAAGGTCAGGCCTGAACGATCATGGAGGTGAACAAAAAAAACAGAAGATGGCCAAACATAAATATTTATAAAATAACTGACACATATACAACAATATATCTTTATTTGTATAGTGCTTTCACAACAGCTGCAGCTGTAAAGCACCATACAGAACATATATCAACAAAACAATAACAGAACACATAACATAAAACACTGACATGAATGAACAACTACAGTGGCACCTCTATTTACAAAATTAATGTGTTCTGGAAGAAATTTCTTCACTAGAAAATTTTGTAAGTAAAGACACGTTTTCCATGTAAATGCCCTGATCCCTTCCAAGCCCCCCAAAATCCAGACAGAAATGTTTTATAAAGCATAAAAATATATCAAAATATGTAGCAAATACATCTTACAATTAGATTATTGCACAAGAAATTAGAATTGTGCGTAAATGTATTCATTCATTCATTCATCTTCCGAACCGCTTTATCCTCACTAGGGTCGCGGGGGGCGCTGGAGCCTATCCCAGCTGTCTTCGGGCAGCAGGCGGGGGACACCCTGAATTGGTTGCCAGCCAATCGCAGGGCACACAGAGACAAACAACCATGCACGCTCACACTCACACCTAGGGACAATTCAGAGTGTTCAATCCGCCTGCCATGCATGTTTTTTGGAATGTGGTAAAAAGCAAAGAATAAAGAATAAAAATTATGGTCGTTTAAGTTTTAACTGCGTCCTCATCCTTTTTTGCTCGGTTTAGTTCATGTTCTCTCTCAGAATGTATGCCATATGACACATGACACATATCTATGTATATCTATGTATATGCATACATAGACGCAAATAGAAGTTCGTCTTAGCCAATGGGATGCCAGGATAATGATAAGGGTACTAGCCAATGAGAGAGCAGCTGTTAGTATGTTGCGTTCATGAAACTCGGTGCTGCGAGTAGCAACCCATTCTATATTTTTTACCTTTCGTATCTTGAAATTTCTTTCTTAACAAGAGACGATATTTCCCCGTTGAGGCGTTTCGTAACTTGAAAATTTCGAATAAAGAGACGTTCGTAAGTAGGGGTACCACTGTATTCCTACATACACCTTTTTGACAAAAATATAATTGATTAAATAAATGACATTCAATACATCTTTATTTATTTCTCACTTTCATAACAGCTGCAACCGTAACAAAGCGCTTTACAAAACCTTTAACCTTACAATAATACAACAGAACATATCACACAAAACACTGACAATAACACAATCGAAACACTATTCCTTCATACGGCTTGTTGTTTGAAGTGGTTGCAGATGAAAGAGGAGAGATTCAAAGTCTCCTTTCACAGTGGATCAGAGACATCATGATCACTGGGGGCATTGTGTCACACATGTCTGCAACAAGCTAAGTTTGAAAGTACCGGTAATCAAGAAGCTGTAGCATCCATTGACAGTGAATGGTTCAATTATCCTGTCCCATTTAGATCAGTGCCAATTCATCTAAAATGGATAACAAATAACAGCCACCATTTACAGTGAACTTCTCATACATTGAAATACATTTTTAAAAATGAAATACCTGTATGCCTGAGAACAACTAAAAAGGAACAGAAAGAAAGAATTGCTGACACTTGAGTGTTAAGTTTGCTTAATTCTGCTATTGATGTTTTTGACATTTAGCCTGTCACTCTGGGGCTGCATGAGGGAGATCCAAATCCAGATGTGTCATTCTAGTGTTTTCGAGTTTCCACATTTGTTGTTGAAATGGACCGGTATACATATTAGCTGTCTCTCTGAACCCTGTACGAGAAAAAAAATGTGGCAAGAAGCTATGAGGCAAAATGTCAAGAACTTCTACAAAATCAAGTATTTGGAGACAGAGTCGTGAGCAAGGCTAATAATCCGATGGCCAGTTCTCTGTGAAGCAGAGTATATATGGCAGCTGGTAATGAGGCATGATGAGTGTCAAGTGTGGCTCGTGAGGGAACGCCCACTCTCCAGCTGGAGCTTGAAAAAAAAGAGAGCATACAGGACAGGATCCTAACAGCTTTCAGCCCAATTTTCAACAGAGGGTGCCACCTCGAGATGTCAAAAAATACAATATCTGGTTCATGAAGAAAATTTAAAGCATAATTTTCCATCAATACCTACAAGTAATTTTTAAACTGATTTCGAAAATGTCTTTGTTTATTTTTTTTCGACCACATCAGGTTTTGATATTTTCATTTTTAAATTTGACCTATAAAAGCGTGCACAATCCAGATTTTACCATGCCTTGTAATTTTTGATGTTTCAGGAAAAAAACATTCACCTGTTTCTAAACCTAAACCTTAATTCATGAATATTATTATTATTATGAAGTCAAGATGGCGCCCGAGTAGGCAGCCGTCGGCAAGTGCTCTCATGAGCCTTGCTTTTTTGTTGTTTTTTGGTTTGTTTTGTCACTTTGTGTTTGTTGTTACGTCGTGTGGACCTGATGTGGACTTTTTTTCAGCATTTTTTGGCCACAACATTCATCAAGGAGGAGACTCTGTGCTTGGTGGTTGCGCCTTCTCGGCAACATGGGTATACCAGCACTGTTTTTGCCTGGGAGGAATGTCGGCGCCATTGACTGTCGTTGCTGGACACTTGTGTCTTGCGCCTGTAATGGGCAGCATTTTTCACAGCCCCGCTTTGTTCAGCGGAGAGATCGGTGCTGTTGAAAGGTCTGCGGCTGGATGGATGTAAGGCTTGAGGAGCCGACGATGAGAAGAAAGGAGCGTTAGCGCGGAGCGCCAATGCGGATGTGGAACTGGGAGTCGCGGCTTGGAATTGAAGTGGATTTACATGGGACAGGAGATGTGAGCCAATCTCTTTTTCGTCAATGGACGCTACAGCTTCGTGTTTGCTTTCAAAACTTAGCTTGTAGCAGACGTGTGCACATTTTCAGCATGACGTCTCTGATCCACTGGTGAAAGGACACTTTGATCCTCTCCTGTTTCATCTATAACTGCTTCAGGCAACAAAGTGTATGCAGAAAAGTGGTGAAGATTGCACGACTTTCTTGTGTCCTATGTGTTGTGTTATTTTTTTATTTTGACTTCAAAATGGCGCCGCGTGAGTGGCTGACTTTCCAGCAGCTCCTATATTTTGTTGTTCTACTTCTTCCTTTCATAACTTTGCTGCTGTGAAATGGGAATTTCTCCATTGCGAGACTAATAAAGGTTTTCTTA
>CAAKHF010011917.1:0-15688 GCA_901007745.1 Hippocampus kuda
TTGTTTTGTCACTTTGTGTTTGTTGTTACGTCGTGTGGACCTGATGTGGACTTTTTTCAGCAATTTTTTGGCCACAACATTCATCAAGGAGGAGACTCTGTGCTTAGTTGCTTGGTGGTTGCGCCTTCTCGGCAGCATGGGTATACCAGCACTGTTCTTCACTGGGAGGAATGTCGGCGCCATTTGACTGTCGTTGCTGGACAGTCCCGGGGCGCTTGTGTCTTGCGCCTGTAATGGGCAGCATTTTTCATAGCCCCGCTTTGTTCAGCGGAGAGATCGGTGCTGTTGAATGGTCTGCGGCTGGATGGATGTAAGGCTTGAGGAGCCGATGATGAGAAGAAAGGAGCGTTAGCGCGGAGCGTCGATACGGATGTGGAACTGGGATTCGTGGCTTGGAGTTTGAAGTGGATTTACATGGGACAGGAGAAGTGAACTAATCTCTTTTTGTCAATGGACACTACAGCTTCGTGTTTGCTTTCAAAACTTAGCTTGTAGCAGACGTGTGCACATTTTCAGCATGACGTCTCTGATCCACTGGTGAAAGGACACTTTGATCCTCTCCTCTTTCATCTATAACTGCTTCAGACAACAAAGTGTATGCAGAAAATTGGTGAAGATTGCACGACTGTCTTGTGTCCTATGTGTTGTGTTATTTTTGTTATTTTGACTTCAAAATGGCGCCGCGTGAGTGGCTGCCTTTCCAGCAGCTCCTATATTTTGTTGTTCCTTTCATAACTTTGCTGCTGTGAATTGGGAATTTCTCCATTGCGAGACTAATAAAGGTTTTCTTATCTTATATTAATATGAATATTAAACACTGCTTTGGCCTGAGCACAAAAACAGCTAAAGGGTGTGGTTTGGTGTGAATGAAAGTTTAAATGATTCTCTGTCCACAATAAGGAAGGATTGCTAGACTTCTGTCTGGAAACGACAAGCAAATACAGTACAAAGCCTCTAAAGTAAATTCTGCGAAAAGTCATACAATTTGGAATTCAACCCAAAAAAAATTGGGGCAGAAGATTAAAATGTTGGGATTGATCTTTTTTTTCCTGACATGTTTGTATTTAACACAAAGCGAATTATTTGTGAAATTTTTAGCCCTGTTTTTTTTTCCCTTACAAAAAAATGCTGATTGTGTTAGTTTTCTGTTTTAATGGTGAAATCAGGAGCGTGAACTGGAACTGCAGAAAGAGCAGAGAAGACAGGAGGAGAATGACAAGTTGCGACAGGAGTTTGCACAGCATGCCAACGCTTTCCACCAATGGCTGCAGGAGACCAGGTACAGCAAGCATCTGAGCAATTCCTCAGACCTTTTTCTGAAAATTGATTGAATTTTTTTTTGTTTGTTTGTATTATATGGAGCATGTCATTAGCAACATGACAAGATTTTTCAAAAATGTCTGTCAAAATGCTGAGTCTGGTTGGAATAGCCACTTCACCTTAATCAAGTGCGGTTGTATGATTTTTACAAAATTCCACAAAGATGGCGGCCGCGTATCGCTGCTTATGTTATAAACAGGATTGAAAAATCAGAACTGATAATAAAGAACTGGTCACAAACACGGACATGAAACATATAAATACAAATGGCAATACAAAACAATAAATGAAAGACAAAAGTTCTGAAGACAATTGATTCAACAAAAAGGCACATAAACCTCATGGGCTCACATCCACAAGGGGCGAAATATCCTTATAAGTTTTGCTTGTCTCCTTCCTTCATTTAGTCAGCAGTTAACTATGCTTTTGGTTTTATCTTCATTTCATAATGGCTACACAAGTCACAAAGTAGTTGTCTGTGTGTGTTGTTGGTGAATGCACATGTCAATTAGTGTTGGGCAACCCTTTTAGTCCCTGCTAGTCATCACCACTAGATGGCATTGGAACACTAACATGGAAACTCAATGGGAAATACAGCCATGCCTCGGTTTTCGTCTATAATCTGTTCCAGAAGGCTGTTCGAAAAGCGTTTTGTTGGAAATCTGAAACTATTTTATGAGCCCATGATTAGGTGCTAGTACATAATGCAGAAATAACATAAAAACGGTCAGATTTGCGTAAATCACAACAAACACGTCTGTTCACAATGAATGTTACACGAGAAGCATCACTTCCTCGTGTAACGAAGCCAAGAGGAGTCGAGTGGCGTTTTTGGGTTTGCTCAATTTGGTCGAAAAGCGGTTTTCAACCATAACCTGAGGCGTAAAAATCTCGAATTTTCTGGTCGAAATCCAATTTGGTCGATAACAGAGACATTCGAAAACAGAGGTTTAACTGTATAAAGAGACTGTGACACCATATATAAGGTGCATCGGCTCATAAGGCGCACTTGAATGCTTTTGGGTGCACCTTATAGTGCAGAAAATACGGTAGGTAATATGTGAAAATAAATGCATCATTTGATAATATGTTTTGTCTTTTTCTCCTTCTCACCCTACTTTCTCTGCCTCCCTGCTACAACTCCGGGGAATCCTCCTGTTGCTTGGCATTATGCTGCAAATCAGGACTTACCTTCTGGATGGGTAAATATCAAAATTATTTGTTTCAAAACTGAAATCTTTCATCATAACAAGAACATGGCAGAATGGCTCAGGCGATAGCGATCATTTCCCGTGTTGTGAGTTCGAACCTCAACCCTTGTGACCATGTCGTAGTCTCCTTGAGCAAGATACTGTACCACCAGTTGCTTCTGAAGCTGCTTGTCATCAGTAGCTCAAATGAGGAAACAATGTATTGAGTGGTTGGTGCATCAATGAACTTGCATCATTTTAATCATCATCAGTTAATAAAAAAAATATTACATCAGAGTAATGGCACACAATCATGTTCATTTAAAAACAGTTTGGACCATTTTCCACACGCAAAAAAAATCTCGATTTTCATTCGATTTACTGCTCCTTCTTGTCCCCAAAATGGCCCTCAACTTTTTTTTTTTTTTTTGGAGGGAGCCTGGGGGATGTCGGAAAATCAGTTCCAGCTGTGCTTATTCCATCGGTGTTTCAAAGTTGCTGTCAGTCGGGCTGAGTTTCGATTCAGATTTCCAAAATCGATTGATTGATTTTTGGTTCAGTTCAGGATTTCACGCAGTACCCATTTTACTTTCATATGGAAGTGGGAACGCCAGTTGTCGCACCTTCTAGGTGGTATCTCACTGAGCGATGAAGGCTTGCAAGTGCGCATTTGTCTCCATCTGTGTCGCCCAACCTTTTTTGGCTAGCGTACCCTTGAACATGTTTGCCATACTTGGTGCACTTTATGTCAGAACAAAAACTAGACATGACAATGTATGGAGAAAAAAGTAACCTATTAAATAAGTGCACACCAACAACTTGTTATGAAGCCTCTGGTTTTCTTTCAGAATTAGTATTTTCCATGTGTCAATATGTGCCAGAGATTGAAAGCTGGAGGTTTGTCCTGTCACTATAGTTATTCATTTAATGTTGTGAAAATTGCAGCACAAAAATCTTCATAAGAATTCAATCACACGCAAATGTAATCCCTTTTTGTGACAGGTCATGTATGGTGGAAGAGTCGGGTACACTTGAATCCCAGCTGGAGGCCACAAAGGTAAAACAATCAATGATGTCGAATTCCTCTTGCATGAAGACCAATTATTCATTCATAGTGCCAATGGAATTAAATGAATAGAAACGGCAAGCAATCTTTCTTTGACAAGAAATAATGCTTCACAATTCAGGCACTCATCATGTCAAATGTGTCTTGAATGGAAAAACCTCCACTGTGTGGCAAATTATTCAGTGTTTGTGTTTATTTGTGTAGCGTAAACACCAGGAGATTCGAGCCATGCGCAGCCAGCTGAAGAAGATTGAAGACTTGGGTGCAGCTATGGAGGAAGCACTGATCCTGGACAACAAATACACAGAGCACAGCACGGTGGGTCTGGCTCAGCAATGGGATCAATTGGACCAGCTGGGAATGAGGATGCAGCATAACCTGGAGCAACAGATACAAGCGAGGTACAACACAATCCAATACCATCTGAACCCGTTATCCGATACAGTCAAAGTATTGAGAAAAGTCGAGCAAATATTTCAGGCGCTGGCGCTGGAGAAGGTTTTGGACCACACTCGAGAATACAGTGGTACCTCTACTTACGAACGTCTCTTCATGTGTAATTTTCAAGTTACAAAAAAAATATTGCCTCTTGTTCCGAAAGAAATTTCAAGATGTGAAAGGTAAAAATACAGTATGGGCTGCTACTCGCTGCTCCGAGTTTCCTGAACGCAACATACTTATAGCTGCTCTGACATTGGCTACTACCTGGCATCCCATTGGCTAGGAGGAACCTCTACCGTATGTGTCTATGCGTGTAGATCGATAAATAAAATACATGTAGATATGCGTCTATGCAGCATCCTCGTCATTCGCCCCTCGGGCCATGAGGTCTTCCGATAGATTTACATAAATGCGAATCACCCAGAAAAAGTGTTCACCAGTCGGGCGATGGCTCACTCTGCTGATGTTTGCCTTGGACATTTTCGAAGGATTGTTAAAATCCGACAAAATTATGCACAACTCTCATTTATTGTGCAATAATTTAATTGTAATATGTATTTGTTACACATTTTGATGCATTTTTATGCTTTCGAAAACATTGATGTCTGAATTGGGGGGGGTTGGGGGGCAGATTTGGGCATTTACATGGAGAACGCGTTTCTACTTACAAACTTTTCTCATTAAGAAATGTCTTCCAGAACCAATTAATTTCGTAAGTTGATGTACCACTGTATAGTGAAAACATCTGAAATATAAACTATAATGTGTGTGTGTGGAAGCAAATCTTTTGCCTTGTCTTGATCGGGGATAGACCTTAATAGGCACTCTTCCCGCAATCATTCAGCAAATGTAGTTTTCAATCTTTCCAAAGGATTTATTCTGCCCTAATTCTATAAATCCATATCAAGGATCCAAACGACAATCTAATGGAAAACAATCTACAATGTACGAATGTATGCGGGCGAAAGTATATGGTCACTATCTGATCACCCCGTCTGTCAAACAAAACGCTTCCTGGTACCCCACTAGACACACCTGAACAATTACCCAATCAGTGACCTGATTCACAGTACAGGCCTGCTATGCCATCAACATTACAAAGGGGCCATCATCATTCCAATACCCGTAATAGGCAATAACTTTCAACCTGACAATATGCAATGATAATAATAATAATAATAAACTCAACATAAATATGATATGATTGTCCATACTGAAATCTTGAACATAAGGGAATATGGCTCTTCCACCGACCCCTTCTTGTTTACCTGGAAAAATTCCATCAACTTAAACTTGAGCCAATAACTGCCATAAATCTTCATACTAGAACCCATAACCAATATATTCCGGTATTGATAACGCATACACTAGTCAATTCAATATTTCAATACAGTATACAGCATTTCAATTCATACAAATAAAACAAATGTTAATATTTTATTTTATTTTTTTTTAAATCCCAAAGAGTTCATCGGTTCGCCATGGTGACGGATAAGGCAAATAGGATGTGCAGTAATGGCCTGCAATGTGCTACAAGGGCACGTAAACGCGGGAAATTTATTGGGAACGTGGATGTGCTGCATTGTCCGCTAGGGGGCATAGGAGAACCCATATTGGTGTGCCAGTGGTTGTAACGTATATCAGCAGCTGCTATGGGATGTCCTGAATTTGTGTTACACTGTTGTGTATGAATGCCTACATAGTAAAGTGTGGTTGTCTGTTAATGGAGAGCAACCATTCCAGAACCGTTCAATTGGAGCCCAGTGTTCACCACCAGCTTGCAGTCCTCTGGATACGAGAATGAAAGTCTACTCTGCTTCCAGAAGCATCTTGTCCACTGGCCTTTCATTCAAGTAACCAGAATTACAAAAAGAAAACTATTGCGCAGTGTGGTTGACAGATTGGTTCAGCTCTCAGAACGGAATGTGATATTTTTGTCAGAATGCTCTCCACTCTGCAACTGTAGAAGTCGTGAAGCATTTTGGTGGAAATATTTCTCAGCTTCCTCAAGTAGTACGGTCTGTGGTGACCCTTTCTGAGGATGAGCTGTGTGAGTGTACTGGGTCGATTGTGGGGTCATTGCTGACACGGCTACCTCGGAGTTTGAAGGTTTTCACCCTCACTGATGACAAGCGGTGCTTTTCTCCACCCTGGGTCAATAATCAATACTGCTGTAACTTAAACATTTTTGTTTATACTTTCAGGAACACAACCGGGGTGACCGAGGAAGCGCTGAAGGAGTTCAGCATGATGTTCAAGTATGTTTGAACTGACTACGGCTGAAATTATGTGGATTCCCTAGCTAACTGTACACATTTTTTTTACACACACTTGTCTTTCAGACACTTTGACAAGGAGAAGTCTGGACGTCTTAACCACCAAGAGTTCAAGTCATGCCTGCGTTCACTCGGTTACGATCTACCCATGGTTGAAGAGGGTGAACCTGATCCTGAATTTGAGGCGATACTCGACACTGTGGATCCAAACAGGTCAGTCCCGTACTTATTTTAGAATTAGCATGTTCAAGGGTTTCGCCTGTTTCGACGATGTCTTTGGTGTGCAGCAGACTCAGTCACACTTTACAAAATGGTGTGCTTACTGGCCATTACATCTGTAAAATGGAGATTATCGCGCTAGCATGATGTCATCAGAGAAAATGTCAATAGTTGCTAAGAAAGGCTAATAATTCTAACGCTGTGATATTTTGATATCCTGTACATCCATCTGTATGGATTCATTAATTGTGTGGGATCTATCATTGCAGGGATGGCAATGTGTCACTTCAAGAGTACATGGCCTTCATGATCAGCCGCGAGACAGAAAATGTGAAATCCAGTGAAGAGATTGAGAGCGCCTTCCGAGCTCTCAGTACCGAGAACAAACCTTATGTTACTAAAGAAGAGCTCTACCAGGTCAGATGTATTCATTGCTCACCTGTCGGTCGTTTGTGTGGAAACCGCCTTGAGCTCTCATTGACTCTTATTTCATCTTTTCAGAACCTGACCAAGGAGCAGGCAGACTATTGCCTCTCACATATGAAGCCCTACCTTGATAATAAGGGCCGGGAGCTGCCATCATCGTTTGACTTCGTTGAATTCACCCGCTCACTCTTTGTCAACTAATCCTTTGCCCAATAACCAACTATAGACCACAAATGTAACCACAAACATCGTGATGAAACTGCATGACTGACATTAGGAATGATCATTATCCCACTGTGTGTATTTGTGTCTCGCCTTCATGCCTCCTAATTTTTAATTGCTGATTAGAATACTGTCTGTCGTTTAATTCACTGGCTTGTTTTGTCAAAGCCTAATAGTCATAATTGCAACGGCTTCACTGCAGATTGCTTCAATAAATGTTGGTTTACAGCTGGAAATTTTTTTGTTTGTTTATAATTACACTGTTAAATGATCAGAACATGTATTTTAAATGTTGTATTTCAACAGACAGTCCTTAAAGTATCTGCAATGGTGTGGAGACAGTCTTTTGAGGAATGCTTCTCCATGAATGTGATCTAGTGGTCACTAGCAAGCTTCTGAACAAACGTGTGGAAGGGAATGCAGCTCGATCTAAAAATCTCGAGCAAGAGTTACATTGAGAAATATTAGGATGATTGCATTGTGCCAACCAAACCACATAAAATCATTTGTATCCAAGGTTCAAAAAATGTGAACCCTCCACCACCCAAGCCTTCCAGTCCAATCGCAACATGCGCACAATGTTGAAGAGAACACCCAAGTTGAGGTGGCCCTGCCAGAACCGGTACTCTACAATACAATACATCTTTATTTATATAGCGCTTTCACAACAGCTGCAGCTGTAACAAAGAGCTTTACAGAACAGTTACCGTAAAACAACAAAATAATATAACACAACACAACATAAAACAAGGACAGTCATGCAATCATAACCACTATTCCCGCTGTTGGGGAAAGAGCGGCCTCCTCTTCCCTGCGTGTTCGTTGAATTTCGGACGAGGAGAATGTTGGTAATCCAAATAAAGGCTGGAGGCGATGAACAGATACTTCGAAGGGTTTAATTTATATTTCTGCAGTTTATGAATCGATTCGGGCTCCTGAGGGGTCCAGATTTGAATCAGGAAGCGTAGAAGAAACACATTCATGAGATTATATAGAGACAATATGATAATGAGAGGCGGGGAGGTACGCCTCTCATGCAAATCCCAGAAACAAAGAAAGTAGCATGACATCTGACCCGGTGTGGCTGGAAGAAGTCGGGAGCGGTGAGGTGAGACCAAACCATCACTACCCACCATTTGGTGTGATGGCAAGTTCCAGACCCCTCACTGTGTATACATCCTGAGATAAGAGGTCTTCCCAAGGGGGGTTAACAGCAATCAGGGACCGACCCAAGGTGCGGGGGAACAACAGAAGACACTTGGAGGGCTGTTAATCAACCAAGTAGGAAGAAGATAAACTCTAACACTACATACGTTGTTTTAAGTGTGCAAACAGATGTTCAGGAAAGAGACTGAGATCAATAGTACTCATAGTAAAGTGCAGTCCCTCAGTAGTTGCAACACAGATACTTGAGATAACAGTTCCTTCTTTTGATGTTGACATGTCCTCTGGAGGGGTCCTAAAAGTGGTGGGGGTGATGGGACACCAAAGGTGATTGTAATCACGGTAGGCAGGAAATACCTTCAACAGCATTCTACATTGTTTCTTTTGAATCCAACTAACAGAGAGGAATCATATCTTAACAATCCCTCTCTTGATCACAATCAACATTGTGATTACAAAACCACCTACTATGAAATCTAACCTAAGAAGAGAGGAATGATATTGTATTTTAACAGTGCACACTGCATGAATACATTCATTGCAATAATTAGACTAAACACAAGACAGACACACAAGTAATTTTAATTACTTTTGGGATTATTTAAAATGAACCAGAAGTTGGGCAGACATTAGGACCATGTCTCTCACCCATTTGGCAGGTAGGCTGGGGCGTGGTTGGAGAATCTGTTGGTGCAATATTGTGATTGTTCACAACTTGATTATTGGCAGTCTCTAAGTAAAGACGTGTTTGCATTCAAAAATGTGGAACATCTTTGATGAAGAGGTCTCTTCTTAAAATTTGACACGCTCAAGCACCTTCTGCTTCAGATGGACTGGACTGTATGTCTAACTGTACGTCTAAGATAGGCTGCTTTCCCTGCCCAGCTTGGGTGATGGCACAGCGGTGGACCTCATGCACAGAATGCTGTCATTGTTGGGCTCAGAGGGGCAACTGATGTGCATTTTACTTCTACCAGCTGCCGCTTGCAGTGCACATGGTGTTTACTAACTTCCTGTGTCTGGCTGTGTGGTGTTTAGTCTGGTTACCCACCCAGGGAGTCATTCATGCCACTGGGCAAATGCCACTGGGCAAAAAGCCATTTTTAAGGCAACCACAAAGTGAAGTCTATGCTCTTGTTCCAGCCTGACCTCCAATTTAATTGTCTCTTTCACACAGAGTAAAACCAGAGCAACATTTGTATCTATCTATATTCATATCTATTGATATATCTATAGATATATACAGTATATAGATATATAGATATCCATTTTTTCCATTTCCATCTGAAGGTTTGCAGAGGGTGTTGGAGCCTATCCCAGCCGTCTTCAGGCAGGAGGCGGGGGATACCCTGAACCGGTTGCCAGCCAATCGCAGGGCACACAGAGACGAACAACCATCCAAGCTCAAAGTCACACCAAGGGACAATTTAGAGTGCATGTTTTTGGAATGTGGGAGGAAACCAGAGTACCCGGAGAAAACCCATGCAGGCCCGGGGAGAACATGCAAACTCCACACAGGGAGGCCGGAGCCGGGATTGAACCGACAACCTCTGCACTGCGAGGTCAACGCGCTAATATAGATAGATAGATATTACACAAAGGTGACGAGTGACCACAACAAGTCATGAGTAAGGAGCATCCAATGTTAGCAAACAGCAATCACTATCAAAATTGCAGAGGTATTATGACATGTCAAACTTGAAATGACTAGACAGCAATTATAACAGACAGCAAGTGAAATTTGCCGTGCTTGAGCCAGACAAAACAGAATGCGGAAGTGATGACTGCATTGAAGCAGAGCATAGACATATGTGAAGACCGAGCTGCAACAGTCGGATGTGACATCTGTGACAGTAATGCCCCACTTTGGCCCTATCGATTACATTGAAGAGGAGCGATTGCATCTGAACTTTTTTCTGTGTCCCAGAGTTGATTCGACATCACTAAAACAAACAACGTTACTAATCATTACCTGCTTATCTAAAAATAGATATTCATCCATCCACCCATTATCCAAACCGCAGCAATATTTTTCCTCCAAGGAAAATAATGTGATGACAACCTTGAATTGTGGGGCGGGGTCTTACCACCCTCTTTTTTCATTGGTCAGAGGTTAATTACAAGGTGTCCCAAAAAATGTATGCACACTTATAATAAGTGTAAAGTAATAGGTAAGGTGATTATCTGAGTGAGAATCCAGATGCTACGATGGGTGGCTTATTTACTCGACCGGATGCGACAGAAATGTGAGTGCAGCAGCCAAACATCAGTCCAGCTTTTCACTCTGTTCTTTGTAAGTTGAAGAAGTAAACAAAGTTGAAGTAAGAAGAAGCGAACAATAGACCAAGCGTGCACCTAAACGCACAGCTGATGGGCTGTCGACTATAATTCAGCACATTCTTTCAGTGTAGTATATGGATGGAAATTGGTCACAGGTTCCTTTGTCTCGACAAATGATGAAAAAATAAAAGGTGAAAATGGAAACATTGGTTGTGTGATTGGGCGATTAACTTTTTCTCATTGTGACAGGAATGATGATGGCCTCCTATGAGAGAAATGTGAGAATGACTCAAAATATTGGCATTTTAAGAGCAATTCATGCAATCACAATCATTTTCCAAGTTTCAAGGGTTATATATATTCCTTGGTTCCTCACATTCTCATCTGAAAGCATTTATAAAAGCGATTATATAGGCATATACTGTATATGTGTTTTTCATGGCTGGTAGAGTAGCTGCAAAGATCACTTCAATGGCTCTTGGACCATCTTCGATTCGCTGGCTCCAGCTCTATTAAAAATCTGTTAGTGAGTCCAACATAGTATAATGACCTCAATCCGCGCTTTGGCTCAATGACTGGTTGCATATTGAAGTGTTAAATGGTGGTTATGGCCAAGAGTTAACTTCATTTCACAAAAAGTGACAATGCACAACTGGAATCATATCAATAAAAATTTATTTACCGAATCAAAAATCGCCAATTTGACAGACGTGCATGCGAACAGCAGGAGCTCTGGATCGTCGTAACACTGGCTGTGGTGACATTTTCATTCAGAGCTACAGTGCGGTGAAAAAGTATTACCTGTACTCAAATTCTTATTTCAGGGGAGGATAGCTCAACCACTTTGAATGTTAAAGACCATAAAAGAACTATGAGACAAAGTAAATGCAAAATGCAGTATGTATTTACTTATTACTTTTTCACAGAGGCATTCAATAGTTTTTTGTTTCCTTAATATATACGATTGTCATTGACTGCACTTTTACATAGCTTATCTTTGTCTGCAATTTAAATTTGTTTGATGACATTAAACCTGAAAGTAGGAGAAACAATGAAAAGGGGATGATATCCACTGTATGCAGCACTCTTGTCTTTAGTGCTGTTGATACCGCTTCTCGTATATCATTCGGGCTTCACCTTTGACCGACATCATTTGATTTTGTCAAATGATCTTATGTATCCCGCAGAGACGAGACCACACAGTTATCCCGTTCATACTGGTTGAGTTAGTGACGAGAGGAAGCCAGTAGGACAGCGTTTCGAAGAAGTAAGGTCGCGACTGAATTGGTGCATTTATGCTGTTTGCCACGGTGAAACGCAGATCACAGATAATAGATCATCGACTGTTGTGACCGTTTTTCTCCTGTGGTCTCATTAGGGCCAGGTCCTCTTGTGTCCACCCAATCGGTCCTCCTCAGGACACTTTCATATTTAATCATCTTGGTTTCATTGTTTTTAGCCTCACACTGCTCTTTCGAAATCACCCACCTGTGTTGTCTATGTCAGTAGCTGGATGATACTGTATTTGTGAGTTATTCACCATTGGGACTTGGTCTTGTTTGTTTGTTTCTATTGCCATGCTGACTCACGGTTTCATTATTGTTCAGACCCACCCGAAACTTATTAAACGACAGTATTTCTTGACACCTTACACTTTAGGTTTTTAGATTTTAGGAGAACATATGAAATTAAGAAGCATTTTCAACACGAGATGATTGTTTTACAATTGTGTTTCATCATTTTGTGTTCTCACCTTAGGATGTGATTTTTTTCCCCCTCATCATTCTTGCTGTATATCACTCTATTTTATTCATTTTATTCCTTTGCAGTTTGGTTGAAATGTGACTGAATCATTCTTGATTAAGGTTTTCTGCACGTTACACTCCATGTGACAGACTCTGATGAGACTGAGCAGAGCAGAGCAGAGCAGCAGTGCCTCTGGTCAAGGATTTGTCTCCGACAGAGATCAATATGAAGCAACTCTGGAAAGCCTGGACCTCATTTGTTACAAGGCAATATAGAAGAACATCAAATTCTCATAGTGGCTCATAGTTTTACTCCTAAATGGGGACAGACAAAGCAAAAAGTGGGAGATCTAACGAAGAGGGAACGGGGGTGGCAAAGAAAAAAGCAAGACTCTGAAGTCCAGCTGAATTTGAAAACTCAGCCTTTGGGACTTTTAGTCTCCTGTGCAGCATCACATCCCATTTCACACCACATTTTCTCCACCAAGTTATTTAAACCCTCTGAGTGTACTACTGCTTCAGAGGTTCCCCTCCCAAAAAAAGCTTTTTGGGAGTTTCAGGGTTGATGATAAAGAAAATGTCTCAGTGGACAGTAGATATTTTTTTTTTTTAATAAAGGTCTTCTTAAATATCAAGTGACATGCTATTTCAGCACAGTGATTTTCTGCTTTGTGTCATTCAGGATAAACGGAGGGCTAATAATTTGTGTATTTTTTTCAATTTTATTCAAATGCAAAAAAAGACAAATAAATAAGTAATGTATATACTTAGAGAATACAAAAAGCTGTAAACATATTTGTAAACAATAGCAAATTAGAAATTACTGGTAGTTAAAGAATACAAACAAATATACAGTCACTCACATGGGTAATGAAGTACCCGCTAACAGATACGTGATCATTTACACGTTTGAAAAAGAGTTGGCTTCTGGTCCTCCCCCCTAAACTTTATTTATAAAGAAATACACTTTCCACATTTTGTTTTTTCTTTTACAAATTCATAGTTTTCAGTGAACCCAGAGTAATATGGTTATCTTATCGTGATGGAAATATCTGTCTAAATATCGAGATTTTAAATTTTAGTCTTATTGTACAGCACTAAGAGGTGGTGTGAATTTATTTTGTAACACACCTACATCAGGTAACTTTATGATTTTGGGTTTTAGACAGTTGTGATACTGCGTTAGCCACCATGTGAATATCTGTTGGTCACCGTGGTCCAGGTCATGCTCAAGTAGCTTATGTGAATGCTCAGACTAGATTAAAACATTTAAATTTGAGGGAACATTGATCATGAGAACTTTATCTTGGCATCAATGAAACTAACAGGGATTTTATTGATTTGCTCATACATTAAATTAATAGTTTCATGTTAAAAATGTGCAACTTCAATTGAAAATGATGGTTAATTAAGACACACATTCATCTATGGGTAACAAAAAAACACAATGATTGACGATCTTATAATGGAAAAGTTCAGTATTGCACGGCACAATGAATCATGGGAAACAAATAAAAGACAAATAAATGTTTTTTCTTAACATGAACCAGAGTTGGATTAAAGTGCACAAAGTACATACATTTCCCACACCTGGTCCAGATTACAACTTTGACTATTTCTTTCTTGAAACTGTAATCCATGCAACAGTGGGCTTTTACAGAGGCCAAACACTCGTTTGTACCCTTACGTGCAAAAAAAAAAAAGATACATAAATGCTCCCTTTGTCCGTTTGGACCATTTACTGTATGTATCTTTTCTCACCATAAACAATATATTTTTTTCTTTCTTGTGGTTCAATTGTGAACTCTAAAGGGTACAGTGCATCATATAAATTTGTACCTCGGAAAACAAAAAATGGACCTCTAGAGTGCCCTTTTTCTTAGGGTGGCTCATTTGTTCACAAGCGATAACGGGGCAATGCTCACCGCTTTTAGAACAACTGTTTGAGAAAATAGTCCAAAACAGTTTAAAACAACATTTCTCAACGTACATTTGCAAGGCCCTCTCCGTGACCTGACCGAGCTGGAGGGGTTTGTGTGTCCCATTGATCTTGGTAGCTAAGTTGCCTGGGGTTTTATGCCCCTGGTAGGGTCACCCAGGGCAACAGATCCTAGGTGAGGCACCAGACAAAGCACAGTTTATTGACTCTTTTATGGTGATTGAACATTGGACGGTGTTTTTTCTTGCCCCGATAAGGGTCTCCAGCACTCCCTCTGGAGCCAGGCCTGGAGGCGGGGCTCGCTGTCGAGTGCCTGGTGGCCGGGCCTACACCCATGGGCCACAGTCGGGGGGTCAGCCCGAAGAGGCAAAGTGGGCATGCCTTGCCATGGGCTCACCACCTATGAGAAGGGCCAAAGGGGGTCGTCCTAACGAGAAAGTCACTCTACTCTGAAAAGTATTTCTGTAGGGTGGGAGACTATGTTACAGCATTGTCATTGTATGTGTCTTGTTTAGGATAGTAAAGTCAATGACATGATAACTTTAACCAGCAGAAACACAATCATGTAGGAGCAAATTACTCTGGTGTCTTTTTTTACACTTTGAATGGTATTTCTACTTCACTGGAAGTCCAACATAAAATTAAAGAAACAGAAAATATCCCTTTTGATATCAGAGAGAAAAAAAAATCATTGACCACTTTTTTTTTGTAATATTATTGATGATCACCAATGTTTTGTTGCACTTTGCAAGCCACCATGTTGTTGTGTTGGTTGCTTTAGAAACACAACACTAAACAGTCAAAAATATCAAACATAATAGCTGAGAGCTACAATCAGTGAAGGGTTATGGAAGGGCCTCTGCACACTGCGCTCTGCCTTCGAATCCGACTAGGGCCCAACCATTGCAAAAAGTAACATTTGGGTCCCCATCGCTGTACATTGGGTGATTTAGCATTAGAACTCATTGCAATGCATGTAAACTGTGCGATCTCCATCTTCCGTTCTGATGCTCCTCATACAATATCTTGTATCATCAATTATTTAATCCATAAAAAAGATGGAGTGTTAGTCAAGTAAGACACAGGTTGCTGCAAAAAGACGACATGCGTGACAATAAAAACGGGGAAACAATGGGGCTATATTCAAAGGCGGGGTTCGATTTCATTCATTTTAATGCGGTACCTATGCCGCTCGTGTCGGAACAAGTTCGGCTAGCTCATCCACAGGTACTTATAAAGTTATAAATATGGCTCAGTATTGTTGTGAAACATAGCATGTACTGTATGTACTCTATTTATGTCACTTCGCTGCGTGTGGTCGGTGGCTGTGTCTCACTCGTTCTTAGCCCAGAAATTGATTTTTCGCCTGTGTGAAAGCTCCCCCCCCCCCCCCCAACCTT
>CAAKHF010011919.1:0-11476 GCA_901007745.1 Hippocampus kuda
TATAGTATATATATATATATATATATATATATATATATATATATATATATATATATATATATATATATATATATATATATATATATATATATATATATATATATATAAAATAGTGTAGTATGTTGCAAGAGCTTTGGTCATTGAGCACACAAGCTTAATGTTAAAAAAAAAAAAAAATGCACGATGCATGAGTTGTTAGCACATCTGTTTCACAATTTAGAAGTTGTGTGTTCAAATGTGGGTCTCCAGTCTTCCAATGTAGAGTTGTATCAAAATATTGCAAGATCTCAAATGACATAATTGCATCTGAAATGTATATACGCATTTTAAAGTAAAGACCTATGTCTATAAATGCAACCTAAGTCAGGTCTGATAGTTGTCCTTTTTTTTGTGACACATGGCACAATAGCTTTGGTTACTACACACAGTTAATGATTACACTCAGAGATACAGGAAGTGATGAGTCAGCAATTTTTCATGTGATTAAATCTGTCTTTCACTTTTAATGTGTGTGTGTGTGTGTGTGTGTGTGTGTGTGTGTGTGTGTGTGTGTGTGTGTGTGTGTGTGTGTGCGCGCGCGCACGCCAGTACCTCCCCAGCACAGCTGTGAACAGCAGTTTCCAGTTGCAGGAGCTGCGAGAACGAATGCACTTCTCCAAAATCTCCGCCTACATTATCCCAGGCACTGACGCCCACCTGGTACCACAGCTGTCAATCATCATAAAATGCATTTCATGTTTGTGTTTGAGTGATGATTAACGGTATCGCTCTGTGCCAGAGTGAATATATCGCACCACGTGATGCAAGGATGGCCTTCATGACGGGCTTTACAGGCTCTGCAGGTAACGTCTTCCTCCTCCTGCTCGTTTTCTTCCTCTTTCCTTTGACTCAACATCCCACATCTGAGCTGCTTTTATCCTCCTTTTGATAAACTCCCCCTCATTAAATCAAAAATGATGATTTACTCAGGATTAATTATCCTGCAGCTGCGGCAAACTCACTTCACCCTTCCATATGAAATGGTGAGATAAAAGATGGCCACAGTGAAGCCTCACAATATTAGATTCCTTCAACCTTCCCATGTCCCCATTTGCATACATTAGCAAGATGAGCTGGACTGCCAAGCAATTGTTGGCATGTGTAATTTAATGCTCCCGCCTGTGTGCAGGCACAGCCGTGGTCACGCTAGGCAAAGCGACGCTGTGGACGGACAGCCGCTACTGGGTCCAAGCGGAGAGACAGATGGACTGCAACTGGGAGCTGCAAAAAGATGGTGGGCTTGAACACAATGTCACTGGAGTACCTCTGATCTGTAACTGAGACCGAGATGTACTTTAGACGCAGGCGGCAATTGATGACACCTCAGCGTTGGAGATATCCTCTGCCAGATTTATCAAAACAGCCCCGGAACATAACAAAAACCAAGCTTACTGGCACCGTTCAAAATAACTTAGTAGGCTTGATATTTTATTTTACCTTGCACTTATTAAATACTTAGTTCCGGATGTAGCAAAACAGCCAGAGCCCCATGACGTTACAGAGACAACAATTTCTGACAGCAAGCAGTACATTTTGCTCCAGAATGCTTTGAGAGGCCTCAGATTTCGTTTTTCTCTGCACATGATGACGATAACCATAGCCAGATGCAGCAGCCCCAGAACATATGAAACCCAAACCAAACTTTCTTATATCGAGCAGCACATTTGGCTCTGGAATGCCAATGCAGTCTGAGGAGTTTATAATACCCTGCACACATTGAAGCTACCCTGAACCTGGTGTAGCAAAGCAGCCCCAAAATTTATTTTTAGTTTTTTTCCTTGTCCCACTTTGTTTGTAATGATGATGAAGATTTCCAAAAAAAGCTTGGGTTTTCTCGTATTTGTCCAAAGGATTCTCCCAACATGAGGACCATGTTTGTCATCTTGCATTTTAGCAAATTGCAGACTCATTAGTTTCAACTAACTTCAATCGTGTTTTCTTTCTTTAATTTAAGAATAGCAACAATTACTGTAGCACAATGCAAAGAACGTCGCACCGTGTAGTTATCTTCTAATGCTGCTTCGCTTCATCCAGCACAGGGTGTCTTATCCCTATAGTGAAATCTTGAGATTCTTAAGATGTCCTGAAGCAGAATTGCTGCAATGTCAGACAGCTAGATCAGAGTTATGGCTTGAAGTTGCTTTGTTACATCCGGCGCAAAGCATCTCATGACGATGAAGGAATTTGGGAACAAAATGTGTTGCTCTGTGTTTGTCTCAGACATAGATCATGGGTCCTCCAAGTGAATAATGCTTGTATTTGTTGTGTTTGTATTTTACCGTCAGTGGTCCTGAAACCAAACTTGATCTTTTCTGGCAGCCCTAATACTCATTTAATACCAAATAACTTTGTGCTGGTCACTTATAATATCAGGGTACATTTGGTAGATCAGATGGATGGGATAACTTTGTGCATGGATGTTAAAGTGACACACCAAATTAGAGTGTAGAACTAGATGTATTACAGTCATATCTAGTACAACCAACAAATATGGTATGCAGTCGATTACTTTAAAGTCTACAGTAAGTGGTGTGGATCAGTAATAATCGTTCTAACTCATCTTTGTCATTTCTCAGGGTCCATAAACAGCATAGCGTATTGGCTCATCTCAGAGGTACCTAATGGTGGCAAGATTGGCTTTGATCCATTCCTCTTCTCTCTCAGTGAGTCTTTATCGCCGCCCCCGTCAGTCCTCATTAACATCACCAGAGGCCACAGATGCCACATTGACAGACTGAAAGCTCCCTCATGATTGATTGGCCTCAGGGTTCTTAATCGTCTGCCATTCCATCCATTAGAAACGCAGGAAGACTACAGAATGAGTCTGGAGTCGAGCAATCGGAGCCTCAAGTCGATGCCTAGCAACCTGGTGGACCAAGTGTGGAAGGAGCGACCTCCCATCTCGCCTGATAGCCTCATCCGCCTGCCGGACAGAATCATACGTGCGTTTTGCTTCCTGTACCTGGGTGCTGATAAATACCTGCAATGATGCGGTGTAGCCATTAACAGCCTGGTGATGTTTTTATGGTTGGCAGATTTAATGCTAACCGTGTCGGAACGGACATGGAAGGAAGTTATTGTGGCATCCACTGATCTTAGAGCATCATTAGCCTTTAGGGTCACGCAGTGGGCAAATGGAAGAAACGGAGAGCATCGTAAATCTAATGGTTGGTTGTATGCATTTGAACAGGATAAGGCCACTCAATCAAAGCTATTGTACGTCATTTGCTGGGATTTATTACCTGTGTAAATTTACACACTATGTCAAAAAAGCATAATGTGGTTTAGGCCAACTTTGCTGCATTTTATATTCTTAGTCATTATGTCTTTGTATGGGCATATCCAAATTAAGTTTATTCAGGGCAGGGGACAGTTCTGTTGGCCACTCTGTGTTGAGTGACTCGTCATGTGTGCCAAGCAGCAGGTTGTTTTTTGATATCTGCCTGTGTTTATTTTGGTACCATTGCTCTACAAGGCCATTGAAAGTGCACCAGCAGCTGTGTCGTCGATCCTTGTATGGGTGGGGGAGATTGCAATTCATTCAGCCTAGCGGTGGTGGGCTAGATTCAATTAGCTATCGAGTTTCACTTTAGTTGAGACAGTTGTACGTTGCAATAAGCACTGAGCATTTATCTTTCTTTTTTAATTATTAAGTGTGAAATCATCCCAGTCTTGCTCTGCACTCCGTGTGAAAAAATGACTCCAAAATCATAATTACGCTAAAAAGAAAATCAGCATTGTCATGAAGTGGACAGCAAAAGTGGACAGCAATACAGTGAGGGACAGTTGGACTGTCTTATTGACAGCTGTCTTGTGGCATGCTCAGAATACGTTAAGGAGGAAAAAGAATTACAATAGGTGAATTTTAGAACAATGTTCGCATGCGGTTTCTTTGGGTACTTCCTTCCAAATTCTAAAAACATGCCTATTTTGTTCATTGAAGATTACATTGTCAAAGAATATGAATGCTTGTGTTTTTTATATGTACTCTGTGGCATCCAGGCTTGCGTTGTTGCATATGCTCCGCTTTAAGAGATGGAGATGTTATATACATACACATTTTAATAACTGACTCGTGTAAGATCACGTTGTTCACAGAAAGGTCCTGGCAGATGAAAGTGGAGCAAATCCGAAATCAGATGAAGGAGAATCCTTATAAGCCCACCGCTCTCCTGCTTTCCACACTCGATGAGACAGCCTGTAAGTCCCTTTTAAATGCATCGCATCTTCATCGCATTACGTACTCACGACAAACCTTTATTTACGTAACATATATTTCTCATTTTCAAGGGCTATTTAATATGCGCGGGAATGACATCCCATACAACCCTTTTTTCTACTCATACACGCTGTTGACCATGGACGAGATCTGGTACGTTTTCTGTTGATCCTTATGAGACGTCTTCAAGGACCTAATTCAGGATTACCTCCCATAACACAAAGGAAATGCTCTCATGCAGCACACTAAAACGGTCTCGTATAGTACATCGAAAAGCTGGAAGACATATATATACATTATAGGGAAATTCTTTGATGTAATCAACCGAAACACTCTCACACACATTTCCAAAATGCTGTCACACACTGCTGAAATGCTCCATCACGCATATCATTGTGACGCTGTGTCACCCACTGCTGAAATACGCATTGAAGTAGTCAGTGTGAGGTCTCAGTAGTGACTGTGCAACATTTCGGTTGGATGTGAGTGTTTCAGGAGTGTGTGTGGTAGGGGCTTAGTTTTGTGTATGAGCATTTCAGTAGGGGGCGTGATAGCGTTTTCAGTTGCGTATGTGAGAGATTTTTCAGTATAGTGTGAGACAGCATTCTAATTTCGTGAGTGAGAGAGTTTCAGTAAGCGTGAGTGATTTAGTAGTGCATTGTCAGATGCATGTGTGAGAGAGTGTATTAGCGTATGTGTGAGGAGTTTTACATGAGTCAGTAATTTTTCAGTTGTTTGTGACAGCAATTTGTGTGTGTGACAGCGTTTCAGTCGTGTGAGTGCCAAAATTTCAGTAGTGAATGTGAGAGAGTTTTAGTTAACTGTGTGACAACATTTCAGTTATACATGCAGGAGCATTTGAGGTATGTGTGAGTGTTTCCCTCGTGCATGTGAGAGGTAACCCTGAATAATGTCTCTGCTGACCTCTCATGGTTTACTATGCGTGGAAGTACGGGATTGCTTTGATCAGCGTTTCTACTCACCACATCTGTCAGGCTCTTTTTGCACACAGAAAGGGTGACAGAAGAGATGAGAGTGTACCTGAACACTTCTTGTGGAGGGCCACTCTGCGTCCGGCTGAAAAACTACGACGCCGTCTTGGATCACCTCAAGGAGTACGTGAGCAGCGGGTCTGGGGTCAAAGTGTGGATCGGCACCGAGTACACCAACTATGCGCTCTTTGAGGTCATAAAACCGGAGGTATGCCACTGATATAACTGTATTCGTCGTGACCAATGTACATCATATACAAAATGGACAAAACTATTTGGACACCCGGGAAAAAAAAATTGTGAAGAGTGTTTCTCTGCAAAATTAGCATGCTTTCACACTTGCCTGAAATGCTCTCATGCAATATAGTGAACATCTCTCACATTCACTACTGAAATGCTCTCACACGTCATACAATAAAATACATTGAAATGTTGGAAGCAGTGGCAGTCCGAGCTAGAATGGCATCCGGCGCGGACCTCTCCTTCGGGGCGCGTTACTGCTCCCCCAGAAATGCTGCGCTGTGTGGTCGCACATATCGTCTGCTACTGGCTGGAGTCCGCTACTGGCTGGAAACAAACAGTTGTCCAAAATGTCTTGCTCAGATGAAAAATTAAGACTCATTTTTGAGTACTGTAGTTTGGATTTGTGCCATTGACAACCAATGGCACAAACCAGACAATTTGACAACCATTGTCAAACGGTGATTTATTCCATCAAGACTGATGAATGCTCTTGGTTTTCAGCCAAATCCAAATTCATTCTTCATTTTAGGGGTGCTTGCCACTTTCCCTACTGACTTTGACTGATATTTCATGTAGATGTTGCCGAAGTATGACATTGGAAGAGCCATTTGTCACCCATTTTCTTGACATCCTTGTCTGATTTCAATTGTCTAAATGCATTTGTACCCACTTGCGTCCCATAGGAAAAACTAATGAGCAGCTCCTATTCTCCTGTGCTGACCACCAAGGCTGTGAAAGATGACACTGAGCAGCGCATCTTGAGGGATGCTCACGTATGTCACCCACACACACAAACGCATGACTGATTTACTTGTTTTTAAGATTAAGATATCCTTTATTTGTCCCACACTGGGAAAATTTACAGTCTACAGCAGCAAGATTGTGGGTAGAAAGAAGAAAGAAGAAAAAAAAAACAAACACCGTTCAATTAAGTGCAATATAAATACAAATATGGATAAGGTCACAGTGCTATTTACAATTGTTTTTCACATCATTTAATTATTTTTTTTTATTCAGCAGCCTTTTCATTTTTATTATTATTATTATTATTATTATTATTATTATTATTATTATTATCATTATGTTATTTTGGCATTTATTGCAAATAATTTATTGTTGCACTCATGTTATATTAATTCAAATGAACAATGAATTCACGTAATCATTACAGTATTAGTATTACTTGTCGAAGTAGTAGTAGTAATAGTAGTCTTAGTATATAATTATGCTATTTTGTATTTAATTTAATTTTTTTACATTAAATAAATTGAATATATTCATATTAATTATTATTATTCATAATCATCATCATCGTCTGTATTATAATTAGTCGTCACTGCTTGGTGGTGGTGATGATGGTGTTATGTGATTTCACAATTTTTAAATGCTATTTTAATTTAAAAAAATGAAACTATTATTGGTAATATGATTTGTTGTTGTAGTCACAGTAGTTAGTTGTAATATCACTGCATATCAGTGGTGTTGGCTGAAATCTCCAATGTCTAATGGAGTCAATTTCCTATTTTTTCACAAATGGATACCATTGATCAGTTGGCTAGTTGGCTAGATTTCTGTGATGATGCACTGATAATGGCTCAACAAGATTGAGCATTTTTTTTCCGAAAAAATAACGATTTGGGGGATTTGGGGATTCTGTCATACGTATGCTATTTAGCATTTATATCATATTTTTTCAGTCGTAAATGTTATTATATTAATTGAAATAAAACAATGTGTTTTTAATGTCGTTCATCGTTTTCCACCCATTGTTCTTAATTTTATTTTTTGATTATCATCATATTATTATTGCTCAATAGCTCATTGTGGCTTCTTTTCAGGTGAGGGATGCCGTGGCTGTCATGCAGCTTCTCATGTGGTTGGAGAAGGTGGTGCCAGCGGGAAAACAGACGGAGCTGAGTGCCTCTGTGTATGTCAATGACTGTCGAAGGTCAGTCTCCATACTCTCGGTACAGATCACAATAGAATCTGAAAGCCTGAATATATTAAGAAGGAAAAAAAACATTTTCAGCAAACAGAAGGACAACAAGGGCCCGAGTTTTGAGACTATATCAGCAAGTGGACCTAATGCTGCACTGGCACATTACAGGTAAATGTCCTCATGATGCCTTGAGATACAGGCTTCATTCATTCTATGATCACACTCGTGTCTCAAAGCATCTTTTCCCATTGAATAATGAATGAATAACATTTGTCAATTCCAGTCTCTAAAAAAAACGTCTTTTTGGGTCACTCGTATTTCAGTGCCCCTTCTTTTTTATTGTTACGTGCCCACTGCCTGATAACATCTGTTTGAAGTCATTATAATTCTGACAAAAATGCAGTTTTTCTTTATTTCCTCTTACTGAACCTCTTCAACATTTGGGTATACCCACACAATCTAATCAAATGAAATATGGGTCTGAATCTGAATTTTGACCAATCCACCTTAATAAAATTATTAACACACAGAAAGAAACAAAAGAATTATCGCTCAGGAATGGATTATAGTCATTACACGCTAAAATCAGGTTTCACTGTTTATTTGTTGTCTACTGATGCTTTTCATGCTGTAGCCCAACACAAGAAAGCAACAGGAAGCTGAAAGTGGATGAGATGTACCTGGTTGACTCAGGTGGCCAGTACCTGTGAGTCAGAACACACACATGTACACATCCACGTGGGTACACGCGTCACTTATGGTTGTTTTGGTATCATGACTTCTCTCCACACCGTCAGAGATGGGACCACCGACATCACTCGGACAGTCCATTGGGGGACCCCCACTGCTATGCAAAAGGTAACACTTTGAATCTGATACATAGCCATAGTAATACAGTGTTGGCTTGAGATACAACTTTAATTGAATAAACTCAAAATGCTCATGCTGTATCTTACTCAAAATGAAAGGAAACACCATGAATCACTTTCAGCCCCTAAAACAAAAACGTATGTGTGTGTTTTTCAATACAGAAAAAAAATCACTCTATAATATTGTACTTAATGATAACGTAAATGGAAAACAAGATTGCATAGAACGTGAAGAATTAAACAGTTTCCACATCATTGTTTGCTGCAATATTGGCCACAGGGGGGCAGTACTGTAAAATATAGTCATACAGACATTTCAAAAAGTATAGTATTTATTCAACTACAACTCTGAGTGATTCAGTGAAAATATTGATAATTAGTAATATTAGTCATTTTTCATAGAGCATGAAGAGTATGTGCCTATGAATATTGTTATATTACCTGTCTACATGTGTTATGTCACTATTTGCAGTATCAATTGCTTCTATTAATGCTAAATGTTAGCATGTCAATTGTTTGTAAAAAGCGAAGCAAACTTTCCTAAAGCAAAACTATCTGGTTGATTTGGATACAAATGGTGCACTTCTCTTTGTTTGATGTTTACTTTGACAGTAAACTTCAGGTGGGAGTGACAATAAATAATTTGAAGAATCATTGCTTTTTGTGAAGAGAGTTGAATTGCGCTCACTGCCACCATGAAGCGCAAATGACAGCTCGTGTCTCGTAAAACTCGTCAGTCATTCACTCGTATCCCAAGGCACTTGCAATTACTTTCCATGCAGACCCTTTTGCAGTCTGAAATAGACTAATGTTGACTTATCTGTGTTGTTAACTAGGAAGCCTACACCAGAGTTCTTATGGGGAACATAGAAATATCTCGAACCGTATTTCCTTCAGGAACCAGAGGTGGGGATGTTCATTCATAAGTAGCTAAAGTCTAGCAAAAGTCTTAACCACTAGATGGTGATATTGGGCTGTTGCTGTTTTTGCAGCAGGCTGTCTGTGTGTAAGCTTGTGGTCTGTCCCCAGGTGTAAACATGGAGATGCTGGGCCGCAGAGCATTGTGGGAAGTGGGCCTCAACTACGGCCATGGCACAGGACATGGGGTCGGCAATTATTTCGGGGTTCATGAGTGTACGCCACCTCTTTTATCTTGTACCTACTTAGGCAGAATATGTTTTCACAGACGTTCTCATTTTTTTTAACACCAAGTAAAAAATACTAAGCACTCCAAATATAACCCTCACAATCATCATTAAAATTATGCCCAAAGGTGGCAAGATGGGCAACTGGTTAGCACGTTGGCCTCACAGCACAGAGGTGCAGGGTTCAAGTTAACCAAATAAATGATACACTAATAAACACGAATACATTGGACTATTTCTGTCCGATCTTATAGTTTGTATTTTTTCAGTATTATTTTAGTATTTATTTTTAATTATTTATTTCGGATAATCAAAAATACTGCACACCTAATAAATGCTGGTATACGCCTTCATTTTTTACTAGTCTCATCTTTTTTATTCTTTATGAATGATTTTTAATAGTACTTTTTTATTTTATTACTTGCATTTATGATTTAAAAAAAGACTATGAAATATTAAATATTAATGTACTATTTTTCTATTTTCATATTTTGTAGGTTCTTAGTTTTGTTATTTGATTCCACTGATTTATTTAATTTAATGTATATTAATTTATACATTTGTTTTATCATAAATAATACATTTAATAAATAATAATTGACTCTGCTATTTGTTGTTTAGGGCCTGTCGGTTTTCAGGGTAACAACATTCCATTTAGAGAAGGCATGTTTACATCTATAGGTGAGACTTTTTTTTTTTTGTCACAAATCATCATTTGCTGATCTTAGCGAAAAATAAATTTACATGAGGCCATTTGTTAGCATTCACCTGATTTTGTTCATAGAACCCGGATATTACAAGGATAACGACTTTGGCATTCGCATTGAAGACATTGCAGTGGTTGTGCCCGCCCATACAAAGGTATACTTAGAGATCATTCAGTTATTTATTTTTAATTAAGCCGTATATGGTAATTGGTGTCGTCCTTCTCTTCCAGTATGGCCATAACTACTTGACGTTTGACACTGTGTCTTTGGTTCCGTATGACAGGAAGTTGATTGACGTGTCTCTTCTGAGCCCAGTTCAGGTAATTGTATGAGAATGATGAAAAAAAATGTCTTTAAATCCGAGAATATCTGTGAGTTTGTATTATGTTAATATCTGGCAAGTTTTTTTTTAAAATCAGGATCTTATCAGTTTCCTGTTTCAAAGGTGCAAACAACTTGAAATGTGGTCTGACATCTGAGATGTTTTCATTTCCCTGCTGTAAGAGTGCTGCTTCCTCTCAAACCCCGCCCTCAGTTCTTTTCTCTCAAAGTGAAGATAAAAGTGTTCTTCATCAAAACAAAACTGACCATTTTTTCTGTAATTTTTGAAGAAAATTATATTTTGTATGTTACAAAAACGAGCACACCAAACTATGGTATTCAGAGCAGCAAAATATACAACAAATGGAAATGTAAACAGTACAGAATAGGACAATGTGATGCAATATGAATAAATGCACGGATTGGAAATACTATACACTGTAGATCCTTCATTCATTCATTCATTCATCTTCCAAACCGCTTCATCCTCACTAGGGTCGCGGGGGGTGCTGGAGCCTATCCCAGCTGTCCCCGGGCAGTAGGCGGGGGACACCCCGAATTGGTTGCCAGCCAATCGCAGGGCACACTGAGACAAACAACCATGCACGCCCACATTCACACATAGGGACAAATTAAGAGTGTCCAATTAGCCTGCCATGCATGTTTTTGGAATGTGGGAGGAAACCGGAGCAACCGGAGACACTGTAGATCCAATTATCAAAATATAATATTGTATAGGGCGGCCCGGTAGTCCAGTGGTTAGCACGTCGGCTTCACAGTGCAGAGGTACCGGGTTCGATTCCAGCTCCGGCCTCCCTGTGTGGAGTTTGCATGTTCTCCCCGGGCTCGCGTGGGTTTTCTCCGGGTGCTCCGGTTTCCTCCCACATTCCAAAAAACATGCGTGGCAGGCTGATTGAACACTCTAAATTGTCCCTAGGTGTGAGTGTGAGCATGGATGGTTGTTCGTCTCTGTGTGCCCTGCGATTGGCTGGCAACCGATTC
>CAAKHF010011920.1:0-16159 GCA_901007745.1 Hippocampus kuda
AGGAGGATCTTTCACCAAAAAGTTCAGTATCATCTCGCAATTTGACAAAAAGCACTTGAAATTAAGCGTGTGGACTGCAGCAACCGAACATTAGCTCCTCCCTTCTGTACAATCTGTTGAGATCTATGAAAACAATCTGTATCCAAAAGTGCTTGACGAATAGTTCGGAGGAGAACAGAACTGCAATGCATATGACTGAGACCCTCCTTTGTAGCTTTTTACAAAGCCTTTGACTCTATGTATACTTTTACTTTTCGTTTCATTCATAAGATTTTACTTAAGTAAATAATTGTTTCAAGCTTTGGAAAACAGCAGAAATAGAAGCAGGAAAATGTGATAAATTGCGATTAATTATGGAAAATTGGACAATTAATGAGTTAAAAAAAATGGATTCCTTGCCAATGCTGACTATCCGCATCATGCAGTGTCGATTGACACGGCTGCAGTGTTTTAATGCAACTTTTGTATTGGAGCTTATCAAATGAGTGTAGTGGTGGTAGCTTTACAAGTGTGAAACTGTCATATAACCTTTACCCGACCAACGGAGGGACGGTCAGCAAAATATAAAAAGGAAAAACACTCGCGAGGATGTGGTCACCCTCTTTCCTCACACGGTGGGGTGATGTATCCCTTGGAGTGTCTGCACCACACTGGCCACCACCACTCTCTATGGCCTGCATGCAGAATACTAAGCAACAACGAGGAAATGCATCGTCATGGCACTCAGGCCTGCAACCCCTCTGCTGTGCCTGTCACTCTCAAAACCAAACCTGCCCAGTTTTGTGAGACCGGTCCAAGCAAAGGTCAGTGCCCAGAGGGGCATAGCGTCATGAAAATGGGTCATGAAATTTTTAGAGGGCTCTTGATTGCATGCCTGTGCATTTCAGGGTATTTTGACACCAGCAGATCATCACACTTCCAAATGCTGTTTTTATATATATATATATATATATATATATATATATATATATATATATATAAATATATATATATATATATATATATATATATATATAACAACATAAAACATATACACATTCATATATGTATACTATATTTCTACATTAACTTGAGAAAAATCAGATGCATGCCTTTTTTTTCTTAAAACACTGCCAAGGTATTGTATCAGTGCTCGGTATCAGCAGAGACTTAAAACCAAAGACTGACTTGGTTACCAAAAAAGTGTGATTATGATATCCCTAAATTAAATATATGTATGTATACGTGTATGTATACGTGTGTGTGTGTGTGTGTGTGTGTGTGTGTGTGTGTGTGTGTGTGTGTGTGTGTGTGTGTGCGTGTAGGTGTGTGCGCGTGCGGGTGTGTGTCTGATGATCCTTTATGGATTAGTTGTGGGTCGGCTCCGTTTTTATGCAATATACTGTATATAATTCATCACTAATGGACACATGAAGATCTTCTGAGGTATTCAATGAGAATCGCATCATTCCACTGTCAGCGCTTACTATATTGCTAATCTACTGGTGTGAATTCAACATCCTAAACATTATACAGTAACATTATACAGTGTAGGGAAAAATACCCCTTGCCCCTCAACCGTAAATAATGCAGATTACAAAATTTCAATTCCATACACTTTTTTAAAATTTAAATTAAATATTTCAGAGAGCTCACACAAAAAAGTAGAAGGGCACGATCTGTGTTCTGTCATCATTTTCATGTGAGAATTATCTATCATCATGCCGATAATAACATCGGGTCAGACACCTCGTTAACAAGAAACATATCCTCATCAATTCTAAATGCATTGAGGTAATCATCAAAATCCATCGTAATAACATTTGTGGTCAAAAGAAATGCTCTATCATCACAAAGATGTGAACAATTTCCCTGAAAGTAGGGAATTCAGTTTGTGCTCTTGGCAAGCTACCCATTCAAGTGTCACCTGTTGCTTTGACGGGTGAATACGCGGAATACATAAAATGTGGCTTCTTTTGCATGTCGTAAAAACAGAAAAACTACTTTTGATTTGGCATCCATCCAATAAAACACATTACAGTGAATATGTGTACACGACCTGTTTTCAAACACATTTTCACAACCAACCTTTTCATATCTTCATGCAAAAGCAGAGAAATGTGCTTGTCAGCGTTTGCTTTCGTGAATGTCTTCACCGCTGAGGAGTGGAATAAAAAACAAAAATATATATTTTAAAAAATCTATATATGCTAAATAGGTTTGCTGGACACTATCGATTCGAGCTCACCTAAAGTGAGAGTGGTACTAAACTCAATGGGAAAATAAGACAAGGCACCTTCCAAAAACGGCTGAAGTTTATGAAGGTACATTGTTGCCTGGAAGGCTACCGCACTTTGTGACATGAGGTTTTTTTTCAATTATTCCAACCAATTTGGAATAGTATAACTGTAACCCAGAGCCATTTAAGATGAAGGCGTTACAGCCGGGGAAAGACTGAGTGCAGACGGAGGCAAAATGCAGAGCAGGGTGTTCTTTTTTTTTTTTTTTTACCCTTGGATTGCCCTAATTATACAGAGCATTGATTTTACAATGCATCCATGGATTGATTAGAAGAGCTTTGCACCTCCCCGAAGGAAGGAGGGCTTCACTTTCTCTGCTTCCATTCTCCTCTAATTGCAACGCCCGTCCTCCTTTTCGTACCTTCTCGTACATTTTCACTGTTGTCCTGCAATTGTAACCCACAAGCACATTTTGATCTATCCTTTATGTTCAATTTTTATGCTTCCAAATCGATTTGGAAACTTTTAGGGCAGGCCCGGGCAATTGGCAGAGGCCCCCATCCTCGGCCGTTTGGCCAATGAGTGGGTGGATGCCATCTGAATTAGGTCCAACTTGCAATGATTGCAAAGTCGCCCATCCCTCTTTTAGCTAGAGTGTATGATTTTCATGATTCCCTAAAGCTTTTTGTCATATTTGTTTTACCTGTCAGTCTGATCAGAAATGTATAAATTAGTGGAAAAAAAAAATTGTCATCCCCATCTTCGTACCTCTAATATGATTTTTGTGAAACCACCGCTCCCGAGAAAAACAACCAATTGGAGACAGAAGGCATGCCTGACACGGTGTCAGTCATTTGTCATCAATAATGTGTGCCTACATTGAAATCTTGCCAACATTTTTAGAACTGAAAATGTATCAATAATCTCACCGATGTTGTTTGAACGTTCATTTTTTTTTTTCAATACAAAGACATTGTTTCCATAAAAAAAAATGTCTCAATAGTATTGCTGAGGTAACTTGTCTTACTGCCGAAAGCTGTCTTAGCAGAAGCGGGCATTCCGCCAGACTGATTTTAGCTATGTCATGTTTTCGTGGTGTTGTCCCTTTATTTGGGTCCCCCTCAACCAAGCTAAAACATAAGATAAGATAAGAAAAGAAAACCTTTATTAGTCTCGCAATGGAGAAAATCCCATTTCACAGCAGCAAAGTTATAAAAGGAAGAAGTAGAACAATGACAGAGTAACAGTAATCAAGAGAATAATTCAATCTTAGTCTGGTCTCAAGCCACAATATGGTACTATGCACAATCAAGTGAGACCCACCCAACACAAAGGGAGTATTTCCATCATGTCTCCATCATGTCTGTTGAGCCTTCAGCTCATTCTCTTCCAAGGAAAATATGTTCACTGTTTTCTTGTTTTCTATGTGGTCCCATAGTATGTTCATGTACCTCATCCATGTTCTCACGGTTCACTCCTCGAGCTATTCCTTCGCTTTGATCTACTGGCCACCCTCCGACCCCTTGGGTCCTATTACCTACTCATCATCATCAGGGAACAGAATATGAGATGCTGAGATAATGTATTTGACAAAAGAAAAGATGATTATAGAAATGGAGTCACACAAAGGATGAACTGCTGGGTTTAACTGAGGAAAGAAAGCCCCCCCCCACCCCCAAAATGTAGAGAATAACTTATAGTGCTGAAAAGGAGAGACGCGTGTGCTTAAAAATCAATTGCATAGTAAATATGATACGAGTCAGCAACGATGCCCTCGGGGTAGACAGGATATATGCTGTGCCTACACATCAGTAAATATGATCTGCCTACAAATGAATGACTAATTTTATGAAGATAGTCCGTGTTTGATAATGTGTGTGTGTGTGCGTGTATTCCTTACGTACACAAGTCTTAACCTTTCATGGTTAATTGACGAAGTTGAGTGAAGGATTTTCCACCTTATTTCTGTACAAAAAGAATGAAGGAAGACATATTTTAGAATGGGAGACAAAAGTCCTTTACTGGCCAAGGATCCATATTTGGGGCGGCCGCCCGGTGATCGAGTGGTTAGCACGTTGACCTCAGTGCAGAGGTCGTGGGTTCGATCCCAGCTCCGGCCTTCCTGTGTGGAAGGCATTTTGCATGTTCTCCCCGGGCCTGCGTGGGTTTTCTCCGGGTACTCCGGTTTCCTCCCACATTCCAAAAACATGCATGGCAGGCTGATTGAAAACTCTAAAACTGTCCCTAGGTGTGAGTGTGTGCACGGATGATCATTCATCTCTGTGTGCCCTGCGATTGGCTGGCAACCAGTTCAGGGTGTCCCCCGCCTACTGCCCGAAGACAGCTGGGATAACCCTTGTGCAGGCTAAAAACCCTATCAGTGTTTAATTTTCTCAGGAACCCAATTTCAAACTTTCAGATGTTGATCTTAACTTTTTTTTCCTTCTGTGTTATCCAAACACCTCGCTCCTTTAAATGTGCCATGCCAGTGGAGGAACAGAAAGCCAGCTCGAAAACAAACAGCTGTTTGATGGAAGATTCCCATCGTGGTCTGACAGGCAGCCGAGGCTGTTTTAGGGTTAATGCCAGAGAAAGCAGTGATAACCTTTTCAAGAGTAAAGTCTGCACTTTGTGCTCTTTGATGTAGTTTATCAGTTTTTCAAAAAGGAACATTTTTGATCTGGATCTTGGATAAAATCTCTTTCCAGCACCTACAGAGCAATGCACGAATGGACTGCTGGCGACTTCTCACTTCCTGCATTTTCAGCAGCTCTCTGCATCGCCCCTCAAGTATTCATTTGGGTGGCTAAGGTGGCTCTGGCAGGGCCGCAGTACCGGGTCCTGCCCTAATGAAGAGCATTGATCCTCGTTGGGTTATGAGCACACTTTAGTGGCTGTGCTGAGATGTTAATAAGCCTGGCCTTATTCCGGAGGAGCTTTAATTAGCCTGTTGGAAATGTGCTTACTGGGCGTACTGTCACTCTGTTGTGGCCCCACACACACACACACACACACACGCACCCACACAAGCAATTGCGGGCAAGGGCAGTCGCACAAATGTACTCGCATGCAAATATACACAGTGCACAGTCACTCATTTCATGGGCCACTGAAGTCAAAACAACAGTCTGCATTTATTCAATTAATAGTTTCATTAGTGAGTCAGAAAGCGTGAAGTCATCTCATCCTCATTTGCTGTCTTCTGTTATTTCTTCATTGCCAAATGCAGAGATGACCAGCTCTTCAAATGGTCTCACCATAAGTAAAGCCGCAAAGCCTGTCAAGTTACAGTGTCAACTCAAAGCTCAAACACAATCAGTTTTGTTGAGATTTTCGAACAAATGTTCCAAGTGGAAATGATGGAAATTGAATTCATCTTTGCCAGGGACAAACTACTATCATAAAAACCTGTCACGTCATATTCTTGGATGTCATATGTGACATGAACAAACAATGATTAAAACATTTGAGATGTAAATTTTGTTTGGATTCATTTATTGGACTCATTCAAATCACTCGAGGATAAATTCAACTCACGGTTTTCTGTATATTTTCTGTTGCACACCACACACACAACCAGATCACGCACGTGCAGACATGCAAGGTCAGATGCTGTTCGTTTCCGACAAAGCAAGGGCATTCTTTTACATGTCCGCAATGCACTTATCAACTTGCTGGCTGAAAACTTTACACCTGCTAAACCCAGGTCAAAATTTTGGCGTAGATGGTCTCATGTGATTTTGGTGAACTTGATCGAGACGCAGGGTGAAAGATTCTGAACTTGGCGGACATGTGTGGTGGATATAGCACGAATGCTATGTGAGGGGTTTTCCTTGCTGGTCTATTAATATCGTGGCCCAGTAACTAGCGAAAATCCGGCTATAACTGACATCCACTGAAAAGTCATCCATCCATCCTATTTTCCAATCCGCTTATCGTCATAAGGGTCGTAGGCCGTGCTGGAACCTATCCCAGCCGTCTTTGGGCAGTAGGCGGGGACAACCCTGAACTGGTTGCCAGCCAACTAACAATGCACATTATTTGAATGGAGCTTCCTTGTAGTACTCTATTGAGGGGCTCGCTTTGAGACACGGTTTTGTCACAGTCGGAATAGAGTAGGCGCTGCTCCCCATCAAGAGCAGCTGGATAAGTTTACTTGGACATCTGGTTAGGTTGTCTCCTGGATGCCTCCATGGTGATGTGTTCTCCTTTTTCAATACAAGGAGGCTTTGGGGGGACCAAGATGCTGGAGAGCCTGTTCCCCCCATCTGACATGGTAACGCTGGATAAAGTGGCAAGGGGGGGGGCAGAAGTCTGGGCTTCCTAGTTGTCCCCACAAGTCGACGCCAAATAGGTGGGAAAAATGGATGGATGTATTATGATGGTCAAAGTTGTGGCCTACTTTGTTTATATGTCGGAAGAACGCATTTCAACTTTTGTGCCAAAATGCAGTACGTCAAGTGGGATACAAAATGCTTGTGTTTGGAGTGACACTTTTGTACAAATAAAGACCTGCCCCCACAATAACGCCTCACCCCCAAAAGGTGACAAGTTTTCTCTGCTGTTGAATAAAAATGTCTCTAGCCACTGTGAAGATATACGGTACTTTTATAATTTTGTAATTTGTAAACTAACAGACCAGGCTTGAGGACGGAGCATCAATCATTGTTCTGCAGAGGTCATATTTAAAAGGCCATTGCACTGGATGGAGTGTTTTTTTGCACATACACTTTTGTAGCTGTTATACCGTGTTTTACAAGGCTTGTGATTCAGGAAACCCACCTAAATTTCAAATACAGCGCAGTATAAAGTTTGAACTGCATTACTCAGCGAGTATTTCAGTCACGATCATACATGGGGCTATTCTAGGATCTAACCTTTATGGGGTCCTTACACCTCAAGGAGAATGTCAAGCATACAGTGCAGCAGTTAATGTAATAATACGAAATCTGCCTTCATGAAATAAAGAAAAAAAAATGTGAACGAGTGAAACTTTATGAAAATATATCAACTGTTTTGGTGCATCCTGAGATTGAATGAAGCTGCATCACGCCTCATTGTGTAATGTTAGAGTATGATTACTATCATTACTCTGAATACTATTGCATATTAAAGGGAGTTAAAAAGAAATGTTAAGACTTTACTCTGAGCTTGAAATAAAACGCCTCATGTTTTATGTGTCGTGTGAGTGTCAGTATCGTCAGTGTATCTATTACATTTTTTATAATTTACATAACTAGATCTGGAAATTGAAAAAAAAAGGCTTCAGGGTCTCAGCACAGAGTCCTCAGAAGTCCCTGTGACATGAATGCGTTTTAAACCGCAAGTACAGTCGACGCAGAGCAGATGGTCTCTACACCACTGGTGAGAAAGTCCATACTGCCCCCTTCTGGTTGTTGTGTGTGCTGCACCTCCAGAACTCCCTGCAGCAGGAGAGTCGAAGCTCCGTAATTGTGTTTTTGGAGAGGGGCAGTGGTGGCAAAACTTTTCTCACACTCTGCAGTACAAATCCTTCAAAGATTCTTAGCAGAGAAGACTCTTCTACAAGTAGAATTACGTTTTTTAGATTCAACACATTTAAGTAAATGTAAAAAAGTTGAGATCCTTCTGACTGTCAATTATGTTTTTATGATAAATAAAAACATCTCTGCAAACAAAATATGTTACCTCTCTCATTAACTTAACACATAGAGTTGAGAAGAACAGATTTTTTTTGTGTGTCAAATGTTATTTTTTTAGTTTGCTTGCACTTTCTGAATTTCTCCATTGCGAGACTAATAAAGGTTTTCTTATCTTATCTTATCCGAATCCATTTTGATGCTATCAAACTGTGTTCCTATAGTTTTGCTAACATGACTGGATCAACAAAATGTACTAAACTAGCTTTTTTTTCAACTGCTGGAAAAATACATAAGCTGTATGTACGGTTGGGTTTTCGAACACTAGATTCTTGTGATTTTTCCAATCAAAAGTCACAATGCAATTGCCGTGAGTCATCAGCAATTCTCTTAATGTTATGAATGAAGAATAGTCTGCTTGCCCAAATCTGTTTCTGTCATCGCAAATACTACCAGGTTCACTTTCCTTCATGTTGCCGCTGTACGCGTTCGATCCATCATACACTGTAAGTAAAAGACCTTAATCATTCATTCACAGCTGATTCTACTTCTATGTCTATTTTGCATCATGAAAAGAGGAACAAGATTATTTTGACAAAGTCAGGATTAGGAAATACAGACACCCATTTTCAAATGTAAGCGGTGAAAGGGGACACAAGGTCTGAAAAACACATCCTCAAGTACTGAAAAACATATTCAAGCACAAACACTCTTGTTACTTTCCATTTCTGACAAAAGGGTCATAGTGCACAGTGATAACTGTGGCTCATACACCATCCGCTACACCACCCGTCATCATTTAGGTCACAGGTGAGCTTGAATATAGCCGCGTTGACTTTGAATATTAATTCAAATTCACACCTATGGATTTAAAGTCGACATACCTAACATGTATAATTTGGGAAGAATGGGGAGAAGATTCAAACATCACACAGGAAGACAGGTGCCGAGATTCAAATCTCCAACTTCAGTTCTGTGAGGCAGACGTGCGAATCACGACCCGACATGCTGCCAACGCCTAACCCAGTTATATCATAATAGCACAAGTGTTTTATACAAATTCATGTGCTTTAATTGGGATTTAGCACGACCCGCTTCAACAGAGGATCAGACGAACTTCCCAGGCGACCGTAAGGACATGTTTGGAAAGTGACCGTGCACGTCAAAAATGTCAGACAAAAACGCTGAAATTTGAAATGAGTGTACATGTTAAAAGCAATCTTTGTGCTTGGATCTTGTGTAGGGTGAGGAATTGTGCAATGTGTACTGGAGGGACAAGGCAATGCTGACACAGGTGGTCGGTAGCTCTTGCGTAACCGCAGCTAATTAGAGATTAGATTAGTGAGAAACTGCAAACAAACCCAAATCACATTTTGTTTTTGGCCATAAATACATTCCTAGCTTGTTTTCCACTTGAATTAATCGGATGGCACTTATGTATTGTGTATTATGTACTTTATTCTATTATGGGTGCTTGTAGCTCCTCCATTTTTTAAAAGTCTGTATAGCGTTCTATCTCAAGGTGGCTATTGCAAGTATTTCCCCACTTTACTATCAGCACTGTGTGTACGTGCTTGTGCGTGGTGTGTGTGGTTTCACAGACAATGCATGTAGCCAACTTACCTGCAGTTCCATAGATATTGTACACTCTATTTGGTGCTATGGAGTTGCGAGATATATCCGTGATTATTATGTTTCGTTAAACGAACTCAAAATAATTTAGATGGGGTTTTTTTTTGGGGTGGGGGGGTCATGAACAGCTGGTTAACTTGACTGATCTAAGGTATATTAAAACCTTCCATCGTGAAGTCTGTGTATAGTGATTCAAGGTTTTATGATGATGAGAGTTTGACCCTGTCACAAATACTTTATGCGCACCAATTGATGAAAAGATTTCTTTTGGTTTTGGTTTGATGGAGCTGATCTGAGCACTTCCGCCATATTGTTTTTAATTCAGCTCCTTCATATTGACAGTGCAGATGAAAGAGGGATTGTGTGCTTTACATACCAGTAAAAGGCACAGTCTCTCTCCCCTATTGAATCAGCACTAACTAGCATCCCTACCACTTCAGATTCCTGCAAACTGAGACCTTTCGGACAAAATAATGATAAAGAGTTAAACAGGGTGTGAACGGTCCTCCGCCGTAGTCCCATAAAAGGCCAATTTACACAGATCATTTACCAGCACTTGGACTGCTCAATACAGCCACACAACCAGTTGTCACGCAGTCTTCCCGCTAATTCAACGGCACTTGTGTGAACGAACTCAAGGTGAACATACAACAGTTATGTGCACGTAGGAGTTTTTCCTCTGCTATCTGAATGGAGATTTGTTTTTTTTTTCTTCTTCTCTCACTGCAAATGTGAACCATTTAGATGACACTCAAATACATTTTATACGGGGAACATCAACCTATCTGTTTTTAAGTGGCCTATCTAAATATATAATAATAAGAAGAAATATATAATAAATAATAAATAAATAAACACATAAATACATAAATAATAAATAATCATATAAAATAATCCACTCTAAAATGAATAAGGAGTTCTGAGAAAAAAAAATCACAGAAATTGGAAAATTATATTCCAGGGCCAAACTGTTGTAAAAGTCCTTTTTTTTATTTTTTTTATTTTTTTACAATATTGTCCTGCGATTGTCAAAAGTAACTCATGCTAAATGTAAAAATATATTTTAAAAAATCACTCTCCCTTAACTTGGATAAGTGATCTGATTTGATTGTTAGTCTGCTTACTTCACATAACTTGTGGATTCTTCTCTTCTCACTTTATTCTTTTATTGAGGCTCTATTAACCCTTTCACGCACCCTGTAACCTGATAACATGATAAACTGTCCACTGTAGTAACCGCTGTCCCTGAAAGGGTTGAAAAAAAACTTTTGAAATTATAATGAATCCTTTGACGCTCACCGATCTGAGGTACACTGGGTTTTCGCAGGATGTGTATGATTGCCATTGAGTTTTGTGACAACTTCAGTGTAATTTTGAATTATTTAGCCTCAAGAACATTTCACTTTTTATGTTCCACAGCTGTCTGCAGCTCTAAAAACAGAAACTAGAATCAAGCATAAACACTACATATCGTGCTGTCCTGTGAGAAACACCTATGTCCATTTTTGTTTGTTTTACATTTTTACCTTAATGTTTGACTTAAGAGTTAAAGTTTGTATTTGTCTTAATGCCAATATTTTCCCTTTTACTGAAATTTAATATGAGTTCAAATATCAGTTATTGGTCCCATTCAGTACTCATAGTCTGTATCAATCCATGTCGGTCTATCGCTACAATGCAGTCCAACAACATTAGCTTTCCATAAATTATGGCGGCATGCCATTCCCATTAAAAAAGAAAAAGGGCCGGTACTGTATCTCAGCCTGAGAAAGTGTGACCAAACTTTTGACATACATCGCTTTTTGTCCAAGACGTGCAGTGCAATGTTTTTGTGTGAAATCCAACTTAATTCTCATGAGAACCAGCTTGGTGCTTACTATCAGTACTTGGCAGTCCTGTGTGTGTATATGTGTATATTCTACTCCCCGGCTTGGACCCAACAGCGGTAGTAGCAGCACCAGCAGTCCAGATAGGACCTGACAGGCTGAAATGAAACACACAGATAGTGACATGGCGTCCAGGCAGACAGGAGCCAGTCTCCCATGGGTGCTGGAGATTAGGCTGACTCCTACTTCACATTCCCCAGCCAAGCAAGCAACACGTGGAGCCTGTTCTGACCCCTTTAAATACTTTTTTTTTTTTTTTTCTGGGAGACTTTCAGCTCTGAGTCACACTCGGGGTAACTTGTAATAGTCAAGTTGGACGATGACATCATTTTGGATGAAGCATCATGGATACAAACACTACTCGGAGCAGGAAGTGAGGCTCCCTCCCTACTTGCGTAGCACCATTTAAGATTACTGTACTAAATTGTGGCACACGATTCATCTTGAACTGATGCAAATCATCAGATATTTATTAATTAAACCCATGTATACATCATAAAAATATACTACATTACCATATATATACAAATTTAAATAGATATACAATCATACCTGGTTTTTCGACCATAATCCGTTCCAGAATGCTGTTCGAAAAGCGATTTGTTCGAAAGTCAAAACTACTTTATTAGCCCATGATTAGGGGCTAACACAGGGGTAGGGAACTCCGGTTCCTCGAGAGCCATATCCTGCCTGTTTTAGATCCCTCCCTACTCCAACACACCTGATTCAACTGTTCATGATTGTTTCAAGCCTCGACAGGGCTTGCTAATGATCTGATGATTTGAATCAGCTGTGCTGGAGTAGGATGGGATCTAAAAGAGGCAGGATATGGCTCTCAAGGAACCGGAGTTCCCTACCCCTCGGCTAACAGTATGCAGAAAATAGAAAAAAATAAATAAATAAATAAATAAAAAACAGTCGGATTTGCGTGAATCACAACAAACACGTCTGCTCACATTGAACGCAAAATGAGGAAACGTCACTTCCTTGTGTAAGGAAGGTGAGAGGAGTCAAATGACATATTCGGGTTTGCTTAGGTTGGTCGAAAACCGGTTTCCGGTGTAATCCGAGGCGTAAAAACTTTCAGATTTCCTGGTCGAAAACCGATTTGGTCGAGATCCGAGACGTGCGGATCTTGTATATATACATTTGAACATGAAATATAATGATATACAGTTCTTGATTTCTGTTGGTTCAATTTAAAATGAAACCACTCATATATCCATATTTTGTCCATAGAAAAATGGCATTATTGTCATATGTCTGATTAAGAAGTGTGCGGTCCTATGTGGACCCGGGTACTGCTGATGAGGAATTTTGACTCTTCAATGAGCAAGCCGGAGTACCTGGAGAACATCCATTCAAGCACGGAGAAAGTAAAAAACTCCACAACCGAAATTCAGATCTTGAAACTCTGAACTGTGAGGCAGATTTATGAACCACATCCACCACTGTGTTGCCTGTTATAAACATAATAAAGCCCTTAACTCTTTGAATGATTTCCTACTAAATTCTCGTAAAATCATGTTGAAACATGTAAAAGTCTATGACGCCCCAACACACACACACACACACACACACACACACACACACACACACACACACACACACACACACTCATAAGCAGCAGCATGTGGTCGCATTTATTTTCTGCCACAAGTACTTAAAAGTATGTGGGTGGTATTACCTAACACGTCGACCATTCGTGAATGGAAAGAAAAAGTGCAAAACTGCAAGAAAACATGTGAGAAGAACCAAAGAGTTGATTCGATTTGTCAAATTAAGAGGATTCCCTGTAAATCAGGTCACTTGACAGCCATGCTGAAAGACACGACTAAAGATGTCGACAGTCTGTAATGACCCTTGAAAGATTTAATTTAACAAGAAGAAAGACATCACGTTCACAGTAATGGGAGAACATGGGAGAAAAAAAGCTGAACAGTTCAGGTTGGCTTCTACTTTATTCTGCTATTAACAGTCCCCCTAAGTGTCTGCAGCCCGAGGGCACAATTAGCTGTACACTGCCCAGTGAATGGGTGCAGGGTTAATACAAGTCTCTGTTGCTCACTTGGTCCCTGCAGTCGAAGTGACTCAAAAAAGACAAATTAATTCAAAACATCACTTCATTACTTAAGTGGTGCTGTATTTTCCAATGAATTAAAAAATTCTATATGTGCGCTTTTTTTTTAATATATATGTAAATGTATATGTCGATAGCAGCAATACAAAACATTGCTGAGCTCCCACAGTTGGAAAAAAAAAACGGTGTGTTGGATTTACTCAATTTCATTTCGTCAAATGGTTGCATGAAATAAGATTATCTGGAGCCAGATACAGTTTGTAAGTGGACTACGACTCTACTGCTATTATTTTCTGATATCTTAAGTACAGTTGATGCAATAATCGGCTATTTTTGCTTCACACACATAAGAAAGCCTTTCACAAAAGGGGCAAAACATCTCTTGCAAAAGCAAATAAGTCTTGCTGAACTATTCAAAGCTTTGTAAAAATGGTCTTTCCGTATCAAACAGTTCACACGAGCCAACATAATAAGCACACGATGCCACAAGGACACACTGATGGCAAGAAAGAAAACCACATCTGGCTTTTGCTTTCTCTGTACACAAGGTAGGATATGTCACTTTAAGATCATAATTTTGCCATTGTCCTGTAAACACACAGGAGATAAGTATTTTTATTCAAGGTGCTTACTGTATTTATTGTAAACAATAAAGTAAATGCAAAACTGTTTTTCCAGGTCAAAACACACACACCAAACCTTCTCAATCATTTCACTGAGAGACTACAATGTGTCGTCCCTCTGGGTCATTCCATGGTTGATTACATGGTCCACTATTGTAGCCCTGATGTCATCAGTAATTCTATTTCTTCCTCCTTCACCTTCATCTTGTCCTCCTCCTCCCCTTACCCTCTTGCTTTTTCGCCTCTGTATCTTCTCCCATCGGCCTCCCCTAATTCTCACTCTTCCTGCTCCCTCCATTATACTCCACACCGACAGCTTACATGGCTTATTTTTACAGTGCTCAGTCTGATTGCAAAGCGAACTAAAGATCTAAAACTGTTTTCTCCGGTAATAATCTGGCCAAAAACTTGCTCTGTAAAAAAAGAGACCCTCCGTTGTCTTCGCCAGTGCTTTGAGTGGGTTAGTACGCACTAGTACGGAGTACCAGCACTTCCCAAATTTAGCCTCTGCCGTAGCGGGACTTCACATGAGCCCACAGTACCCTCTCTTGTTCTATTTATTCCTTGCACTTTGTGCTAGTCCTATGGCGCTATGACATTACTCAGTGTGCAGTGGTATGAGCCACATGCTGTTCCCTCGCGAGGAGGTCTCACGAGTCGAGCGTGTGGCAGATAGAGGACGTGATGAAGAATGAAAAATGTTCGGAAATTTCTCTCCGATGCCCGTACACTATCCTGAGAGGATGCATGTTCGGAGAGACACATTGCGCTCCGCTGCGATTCATTTCCGAATGCAACCAACATTGGCACACCTTGTCTGCAGTCAGAGTGCCTTGTGCGTGCGCAGGCAGCTCATTTTTCTTTTTTTTGTCCAGTCTGAATCATTCATTCATTATCCCAACCAAAAGTCAAATTTGAAATTCCAGAGGAGCTGTAATTAAGTAAACACTGATGTATGCATTGTTGAAGTCTTTGAGCTCCTTGCCAGTTCCATCAAAATAGGTATTTTGTTGTTGTCATTTCATTGGAAAATTGTAATGTTATTACACTGGTTGATGGTTACCATGTGATGAAAGCTGACACAGGTAATTAGGATGTAAAGTTCTCTCAACTCAACTCAACTCAACTCAACTGTATTTATAGAGCACTTTCAGACAGCCATCACTGCATACAAAGTGCTGTAAATGGAGCAACTAACATATATAACAGTAAAGCAACAAATAGGTAAGAAAGACGGTAGAAAGCACCGAACAGCAAAACCTCTGATAGATTTGGCCCCATTTGAAAGATTTGGTGAAAAAATCTAAAATAAAAAGAACATTTGGATGATTCTCCACTCTACATTTGGCAATCCACATGAAACGATATTTTAATTCGGAATAATGCAACAATTGCTGTTTACGTTGTCCTTTGAAAGGAAAAGTCTTCTTCACTTTCATTCCGACCATGATGCACAGCAACACTGCATGCTGTACATATTTAGAAGCCATGTGGCACTTGTGCATTGTGTGGCGGGCTGGTAAAGCTGAATTATGATCTGCTCTTCTCTTAATGGTAATATGCATGGTTTAATTTAAAGGGGGAATTTGCAATTTTCTTGCACAACACCATCTAGTAGCTAACAAAAAAAATAATACCGTATTTTCCGCACTAAATGGCTCACTGGATTATGAGGCGCACCTTCAATGAATGGCCTATTTAGTAATTCTTTTTCATATATTGGATGCACTGGATTAAAAGGTGCAATCTACAATGCATCCACTAGATGGAGCTCCGCTCCTTCCGTTTGACTTGAGAGGCATTCATGACCGCCTCCGAAAAACGTAAATTAACCATTACTTCAATGAAACTACGAAAATTGAAAATAATGCCTCAAAACAGAAAATGAAGCGAGGAAATCACAAAATAAATTCTATAGCCCCCCTACAGAATTAATTTTGGCATTTCCTTGAGCGTAGCACCAACAGAACAATCAGATGTCAGTAAAATGTAGGAGACTGGACTGTCTCAGAAGTATTTATTATTTATTCCTTTGTTGTGTACTGTATTCACAAACGAGGAAATCACAAAATAAATTTTGTTGGGGGGGGCTTTAGAATTT
>CAAKHF010011921.1:0-10571 GCA_901007745.1 Hippocampus kuda
AAGGTGTTTTTTCAAGTGCATTCATCATTCTGATTGTGTAGATCAATTTATTACTTTTAAATTTTAGTTTTATTTTGCCCTGTACGTTTTCCTAAATTTACTCATTTGATTTTCTCTGTTATTTAACCCTTGTGCCCTGCAGGTACACTTCCTGTACACCTGCATGCGTTGTGTTGCAAAAGCAAATGCATGCCATGCATGGGTTTCAAACCTGTGGCATGCATTTGTGTTTGCGACACAACGCATGCAGGTGTACAGGAAGTGTACCTGCAGGGCACAAGGGTTAAGCTTATGAAGGCTCAGAAAGGGTTTGGCATTTTCATCAAAAATAATACACTGAGAAAGTTGGAGCGAGCATCCTTCTCTCCGCTACTGAAGGGCATTACAATATATAAAATAATTTGTGCTGATTTTTTTTTTTTAATCAAAGATGATGTCTGTATTAATGGCTACAATGAGCACGTTTTGCAATGCACAGCTTTTCGAAGCAAGATTTGAAGCAGGACACAGCAACTCTCGGCTCCTGTTCAATGTGTAGCCGGGACCTGTACAGTATTTTAGTTTCCTGAAGTAGCAGTCACAAAGCGGCATGATTGTTGGCAATATTCGGCACGTTTTCGCTGAAAAAAACTCAAGCGGCTTATCAGCGATTGGAGTGTAATGTCTTTAAGTGACGCCTTAATTTATTTGGCTTCTTGCTGTCCGCTACCAACATTTTTAGACATACAGTAGTGAGCGCACCGATCTTTTCTCGTCTGCCACTGTAGTCACAGTGATACCAAGCGCTACAAGCGCTTCGTCATATTTCCTCCCTTCGAATACTCCCTGCGCAAACTCTGCCACTGAGCGCTACTGCCCCCTAATGTAGTGGAGGTGCAACTGCACTTTATTCTAGGACGAAAAAAAAAAATCAAAATAAAAAAGCATGTTCCCGGTGGTTAAACGCGCCCCGCTTGATGGAGCCTCGCCCCCTCACTATTTGAGAAACACTGCGTTAATGGCACTGAGAAACAACACATCATAATTTAGCCATAAAATATGGAACAGCTGACAGTTTAGAAGCTACAACAGTAAATTATTAAAAACTCTTCCTTCTGTGGGACGAATTGGGCTCTATTTATGCTTTATTGTTTATTAGTTTCCGCGGTCTAACAGTAACACCTTATTGAATTTGATGTTACTTTTCCCTCGGTCCCTCCCAATAGTGCTTTTATCTCTTTTTTTTCCTTTTTAGTTATCTACTGCTTGTCTTTTTGGGGCTGTAATTGTGAGTTATTGCTGCTGTAAGAGTTTAATTTTCCCTCATGAATGGAATCAAGTATCTATCCATCTATCACTATCTCTAAATTGGGGAGGGGCAGCTGACAGTCCTCGGTTTGCATGTGACCCCCAACCATGATCTGAGTGGCCCTTTGAAGACAAAAAAATATTTTGTAATCTCACTTTGTCTGAGCTCGCATTTTTGGAATCCTAAAACATTATTCACTTCGGTCAGAAGATAACACTGTTTAGGCAATAAACCGAAGACAACTTGGGTGATGGTTTGACCGACGTTTCAGACAAGTATTTGTCTTCAAACAATTAAAAAGTAACATTGCCATATCGTGTCCCCTTGGAAGCATGTCAGTTGAGTAAAAAGCCAGGTGTTGGGTATCCAAATAAATAAAAGTCCCCCTGGTAGCGGGCATATAGGCGTCGGATGTCCTTCTTGCTGATTCCTGAGAAGTAACGCTCCACCTTGGTCTTGTTGTAGTGTGCAACGCCAGGAGAGATGGGTGGGTAGGACCCAAGCTGCTCAATGCCCGCTCTCCTCAGAATGTGGGCGGCGTCTTGCTCCAATGTCTCGAAGTGGCCTACGACGTCGTAGTGGATGTCGCATGGTGCGCACAATTCCATGTAGGGTGCCCAGTGGATGATGTGCTGGCCAAACTGCCAGTCCATGGCCTTCCGGCCGTCCTCGTCCCCCAGGTATTGAACAAATTCATCAAAGACTAAACCAGTATCTCTGAGGTGGTGAGAGCTTTTGCGGTATTTGCGGATCAGGGCAGGTCCGATGGTGTACTTGTACCAAGGCTCAGAAGGTTTGTTAAACAGGAACTTGCCCTCAAATGTGGAAATCAGCCGCTCAAATGGATCCCTCACGATGAAAAACTTGAAGTAATTTTTTAATCTGTTGAACACAGCACACATGACAGGGACGAAATTAAGCATTTGAGTTCTTGTCGCTCCTAACTTGAAGTATTCTTGATGTCCAGCATGTCACACACAGAATGTAACCTATGTAATCAACACTGCCAATTGCAAGTCTCCTGCCTTCAACCAAATAAGTGTAATAGTACCAACAACACTCTGTCAGTCTGGGAAATACATCCATCCATTTTCCGAACCGCTTAATCCTCACTAGGGTCGCCGGGGGAGCTGGAGCCTATCCCAGCCGTCATCGGGCAGTAGGCGGGGGACACCCTGAACCGGTTGCCAGCCAATCGCAGGGCACACAGAGACGAACAACCCACATACACACCTAGGGACAATTTAGTGTGTTCAATCAGCCTGCCATGCATGTTTTTGGAATGTGGGAGGAAACCGGAGCACCCAGAGAAAACCCACGCAGGCCCGGGGAGAACATGCAAACTCCACACAGTGAGGCCGGAGCTGGAATTGAACCGGGTACCTCTGCACTGTGAAGTCGACGCGCTAACCACTGGACTACCGGGCCGCCCTCTGGGAATACAACAAACAAAAAGTAAAAGTATTAATCATAGGAAAAGAAGAAACTTTGTTAACTGTTGGCTTATGTGGCAACTATGTTGTGGAGGCAAACAAATATTTGTTTTATTTTTTATACAAACACTCGACACAACCAATCGCTCGACTATTTGTGTGTGGCAACAGTCGGTGTCGAGTTCAGCAAGCATCCTAATCGGCTGTTGTTTTGTTTCAATGTTGTCCCCGTAAAAAGTGAACAATACAACATTTATTTATAAGACTTTTTTTCCAAGCAGACTGGGGCAGGGAAAAATATCACGAAACGCATCCCACATCATAGGATACTCTCTCTGGGTAACGTTTGGGAGACTTCTGGTCATCTGACCTTTGTGGACTTTGATTGGACGTGGACAATCTGGGTCAAAGTTTGGCTTGAATATTGGTCTCTGTGTACCATGTAAAAAGTCTTTTGTTGTCGTCATTTGTGGAAGGTTTCCTGTGACTCACCTGTGTGTAATGTCCTGTGGCGTCAGTGATGAGAGGCGGGGCAGGCTGTCCTTCTCATGGTCATGAACTAGTTTCTCTGGGATCTCCTCTACACTCGAAAATGTTCCTGCCAACGACAGAACAAGTACAAATACAATTCACTTACAATGCTGAGAGATGTGCAGAGCCATCATGACAAAACTGAGGACTGATTTTGCTCAAATATAGATTCTGTATATAGATACTTAATTGATAGACAGTAGGGCAAATACTAGAAACCACGGAAATATCACCCCAATGTGCTGCTAGATTAGCAATGACATCAGATAAGTCTAATTGAACACTGCAATATGCCACAGTGCGTAAGACATTAGCAATCCTTTGAGCTTGCCATTTTGATCTTCCTGTTATGTTATACTGTGCAGAGGGAGGGGGCAACAATGGGGGTCTTTGGGGGAGGGGGGGTGGACTGGCTGGGATTGAGGAGCATTGACTTGGGAAAAGTCACGCCTGGAAATAAATGTGTAATTTTTGGGCGGCGTCGAAAACAGCCCTAGCATCCACTGCGCTTTGCGCGCCACTGATGGATGGTATATGTGATACAGTATAGTTAATATTTTGGAACTTAAGTATGTAGGATGAATAAAATAACAGCTCATCTTCAACAAATCATCCATCCATCCATTTTCTGATCTGCTTATCCTCACGAGGGTCACGGGGTGTGCTGGAGCCAATCCCAGCTGTCTTCGGGCAGAAGGCGGGGATCCCCTGCACTGTTTGCCAGCCAATTGCAGCGCAGCCATCCCTCCCCAGGATCCCGAGGCGTTCCCAGGGCAGCCGGGAGACATCGTCTCTCCAACGTGTCCTGGGTCATCCTGCCGGTGGGACATTCATACCCCTCCACTACGATAAGGTGAAGGCTCATGGAGGGGGGGATTATCATGAGTGGAATAAAAATATATACATTTTTTAAAAAACCCGACCTTAAGGGACTTGGAAATTGCAGCCTTTTTCAGTGAAACATGACTAATCCGCACAATAACTGGTAGTGTCGCACAATATCACCCCTTTTCTCAGCAATGATCAACTGAGCCCAATCCTGTGATGCAGTATCCACATCTTACTTACCGCTTAGAGCTATGAGGAGTTTCTTCCATTCATCGTCATCCCCATCGGGTGTCTGGCAGAACAATATATTGTGTCGGTCGGAGACAAAGATGTTGTCTAAGGCCAACTTGGAGACGTGGGTGTCACCCCAAAGACTCTTGCTCTTACATACATCGGAGAGCCACTGACTCCTTTGCTCAACAACCATCCCCCAATTTGCCCCTGAGGACTGAAACAGCAACAACAACAAAAACAATTGCCTTTCATTTCAGGATGCATGTGCCACATCATTAGTGAGTTATTAGTCATTGTAACTACAGCAGTACTAAGAGGGTGAGCCTACCCTGACAAAATATACTTTCTTGACATTCATTGCGATCTGTTTACCTGTCTACTAAGACATAGACTTGTACAATTTAACTGAAAGAGAAATAAATCTGTGTTTAGATGTAATTTAGAAATAAAACACAGACTGACTTTCCAATAGACATTACTCTGGTATCTTTTTTTTTTTTTTTTTTTACATAAGAAAATATAACAGTGTAGTACTGTATTTGAACAGTGTTTTTTGCTCACTTTCTAAATGCACTGCACTGTAGCTCAAACCAACCTGGTTAAATGAATGTCCTGTTATCAAGAACTCCATTTCTGAGGAAAAGACAAACAAACAAGGAGAGCAGACAGTTGAACGTTGTGGATTGGAATTCCTTTTCGAATAAAAGCTCACCTCTTTCATCCCTGAGCCGAAGGAGCCAGTCAACCACTGTGAGGAGGAGCAGCAACCAGCCACAAGACAAGAAGATGCGCAAGCGGAACCGCATCCTTTTATTTTCCGGTGTAGGCTAAAAGTTGCATGAAACATAATGCTTACATGGAACCTCTGGAATCATTTTTTTGAATGACAAACATTGAACAGTCATTTGCAAAATACTCTTGAGCAGTGATTCTGAACGGGTGGTTTGCGGACATAAATGACATAGATGTGCATCTTGATTTTTTTTTTTTTTCAAGAACAGTTCTGAAGCACATAGAACAAAAAATATTAGGTAAGTGTCAGGAAATGGTAATCACTTTTGGTCCAGACATGAGTAACTCCATAATGACATCCACTTCATGCTAACAGTAAAGCACCTCTGGACTTGAAATGATTAACATGGTGGCTTTGGTTTACCCAAATTCTGTTACTGTTTGCTTGCATACTTCAACAAAAAGGTGAAGACCAACACACCCTCATAACTGTGCGTTCTGATTTTTTAAAAAGGCAAAACCTCACCCAATAGGAATAAAAATAGCTGTGTGTGGTGAAGTCAGGATGTTAAACTACCACTAAGAAAAGGAAGCCAGAAGCATTTGCCAATCAGATGACCACATTGCAGTTGAAAACTCTTCTTGTTGTCAGTGTGTGGTAAATGACTGCCAAAGCATTTTAAACCACAAATGTAAATTCGCCTCACTTGAGTGCAAGCAGCGTGGGTTCACTTCCCACTCAGTGACGGTGTGAATGTGAGTGCGAATGATTGTCCATCGCCATATGTGCTGTTAAACTGACTTGTGACCGGTTCTTTTCTTGATTAGATGGATGTTATCCCCGTGCCTGTGTGGGTTTTCTCCGGGTACTCCGATTTCCTCCCCCAAAAAACAAAGCTCGTGGGGCATGCTGGAGCCTATCCCAGCTGTTTTCGGGCAGTAGGCAGGGGACACCCTGAACCAGTTGCCAGCCAATCGCAGGGCGCACAGAGACCAACGACCATTCGCACTCACACTCACACCTAGAGACAATGAGTGTTCAATCAGCCTGCCACGCATGTTTTTGAAATGTGGGAGGAAACCGGAGTACCCGGAGAAAACCCGCGCAGCCACGGGGAGAACATGCAAACTCCACACAGGGAGGCCAGAGCTGGAATTGAACCTGGTACCGCTGCACCGTGAGGTCGACGATGGCACCAGTGGCACACCGGACCGCCCAACTACTTCTATGCAAATATTTATTTACTTGCATTCCTAATCTCCACCCTAAAATGCTCTCCCTCTTCCAAATTGCATCCTGTATTTCCCAGTTGTTGCTTCGTTTGGGTTAAATCACAAACGATGTGACTTTCCGTTGCGGCGGACTATTCCAATTCTAGAATGGAAGTGGAACCAATTTTTTGTGTAAGTTGTACTGTGTTGAAATTGTCAGACAACACCACACACAGTGGGTTCACAACTACTTATGCCAGATTTTTTTTAAATCTACATACAAGTATGCATAGTCTGTAAAATGAACCTGAGCTGGTCAAGGCCTCGTAAACAGATTAAACAAAACTATTGCATACTAGTATCTTACCTTCTTTTGTCTTCAGTTTTAGTTATTTCTCCCCGCACACAAAGACAAGCAAAAGCAACGCTACAGGTCGACAATGAGAAAGAGCAGGGAAAACCCGTTCAGCAGGATGACTCAAGCGACATGACAGCTCCCCTGAAAATATCAGCAGCGCTTCTCATTAGCATAAAACCTGCAGCTCAAGAAGCTGTGCAGTAGCAATTGTTAGTCAAAGTTTTCGTTGCAGGCAACAGTGGAATAGATGAAGATGAACACCTTTGCCTTACAAGTCTGAGGTTCTGGGTTTCAATCTTGGCTCAGACCTGCTGCTATTGCCTCACACCAGTCCCAGGACCTTCCCACTTCTTGGCTAAATTAGCTGCCACATGCCCCAGATCATTTATGACCCTAATGAGGAGAAGCACTCGACAAATTGGTTGTGTTTGTGGTTTTATTGTTCTTGCAAAGAGCAAAACCCACTCCCATCTGTATTCAGGATGTTTCCATCCTTTATTTCTACACTGCATGTTACGCCTCTTATCATTCAAATGCTAGGCCAGGTCCTTGGGACTGGCATTTAAAAAGAATGGTGTAAGTGAGCTTTTCCCATCCAGAACGCTAGAACAGCGACTCCACTGTGGAGCGGAGCAACGTTGCTCATCTGGAAGCATCCGGATTTCAGGAATTATTAGGCTCTTTGCCTCTTCACTTTATTACCATTCAACCACATTCTCTCCAGTGTACAAAAAAAATGTAGAAAAGTTCATTTTGATAGATCAGCTCAAACCTTACGACTCATACAGTGTACTGCAACTAGCTTGTCAGTGCTACTAAATGACAGGCAGTCATTTGAGTGACTGTTGTGATCAATAAGTGACACGGTACTTGTTCGAGACAATCCATATCAGCTGTGTGACACGCAGTCATGTCAGTTCAGTAGAAAGTCGGGTGTTGGGTATCCAAATAAGTGGAAGTCCCCCTGGTAGCGCGCGTACAGGCGCCTGATGTCCCGTTTGCTGATTCCTGAGAAGTGGCGCTCAATCTTGGTTTTGTTGTAGCGTGTGATGCCAGGAGGGATGGCCGGGTAGGACACCAGCCCCTCGATGCCCGCTCTCCGCAGGATGTGGGCGGCATCCTGCTCCAGCGTCTCATGGTGGCCTATGACGTCATAGTGGATGTCACACGGTGCGCATAACTCTGCGTACGTCATCCAGTGAATGACGTGTTCGCCGAACTGACGATCCAGGCGGCGGCGGCCTTCGACATCCCCCAAGTAACGGACAAAATCTTCAAAGTGCAAGCCAGACGCTCTCAGGTCACTGTCGCGATGGCTTCGGCGGTATTTGCGGATTATGACGGGAGCGATGTCGTGCCGGTACCAAGGCTCAAAGCGGGGGTTCTTGATAAACTTGTCATTGAAGGCAGAGATCAGACGTTCGAATGGATCTCTCACGATGAAAAACTTAAAGTAAGTTTTTAACCTGTTAAGCAGAACACAAGTGACTTCGTAAATATTCGTAAGAATGAAAATCATAATAGCAGGTGTATTCAAAAATACTTAAGTTAAGCATAACACCCGCAAGGCTATTGGGATGTAGAAGGCATCTAAGATCAATATATTACAACGATCCTCTGTTTTGTTATAAAAGCACAAAACATGTTAGATGCGTTGGTGCATGTCTCAAACAAACGTGGGCGTGGTGATCATAAAATCACCCTCGGGTGGCAGTCTCAGCCATTTGCTTCGTTAAAAGAACAGCATCATTAATTTCAGTGAAACCCCATTAATTAACATGAATTAGCAGCAAAATCCACACGTTTGAATTCATCTGTTTTGAAAGGCGCTTATAAATGAAATGTATTATTATTTTTATTATTATATTGGGGCGGCCATTTTGCCACTTGCTGTCGACTGAAAATGGTATCAAGGGCTCACGTAGCAACAGTCATGGCTCACCCGTTTGCAAGTTTGGTCATGTGATGTTCGCAAGGTCAGACCTTAGGCAGTGTGATGTCATTTTCTGTCGACAGCGAGTGATTTATTTATTTTTTACTTAAAATTTGTGCCTCAGCTCAATCAAGGTTGGTTGCACGAAATAAGATCGCAATTCAGATTTTATGTTCAAAACCTTGTAAGACCTGAACCATCAAAAAATAGCTAGAAAATTCAGATTTTTGTGCACTGCTTGTTATAACAAAATCCTCCAAACACATTTTGCTATATCATGTTGTTGATGAGATTTTTTTGTATCACATTTGATATACTGTAGTAGGCGCTTTTGGCAACTTTTTGGTCACAATAGTGTTAATTTCAGAACAAAAAACAGAGTTCTGTCCATAACATTTTGAAATTATAGAACATGTTTTGAAGTTTTTCCTCTTTTTCTTTTTCACTGGTCTGAAAATACCTTGTGATTTTTTCCTACTAGAAGTGTCGATATCATATCGAAACATCGCTTTCTATATTACATCAAAGTCATATAGAAAGCCACTTTGTCCAGCACGTCCCCACATCTCGAAACCCCATTTGTGAGGTTTTGTAGGCATGTAGACACGCAGATGAGACTTTCCCTTGAACGGCACCATAATTTCATCAACCGCATGGCACTCCTCAGGAGGTCTGCGGAGAAAATGTTCTCGCAGTTTTTGTAACCATGGCCTCAGCTTCCACAGTTTATCTTTCTTTGCATCATCAGAGAATGATCCTCCATCCTCCAATGAACAATACAGACTAGAGTGTTCAATTAGCCTGCCTTACATGTTTTTGGAATGTGGGAGGAAACCGGAGTACCCGAAGAAAACCCACGCAGGTACGGGGAGAACAAGCAAACTCCACACACGAAGGCCGGAGCCGAAATCGAACCCTGGATCTCTGCACTGCGAGGCCGGAGTGCTAACCAGTTGACTACCGTGCCGCCTGATTGTATTTCTTTTTTTATTGTAACTTTAATGGAATATAGTTATATTTTTTGTATTCTGAATTTCTGAATATGCAACATCAGTACAGTGATCCCTCGCTACTTCGCGGTTCATTTATCGCGGGTTCATATTAAAAAAAAAATATATATATATATATATATATATATATTTTTTTTTTACATATACATGGAGTACAGTACTGTATATGTTGCTCTACGTGACTCGCTGTTGTTTTGCAGCTTCTCGCGGACTGTTTGCGGACTTTAAAAAAAAAAAAAAATTTTAACCTGTTTATGTTAATTGGACGCTACTTCGCGGATTTTCGTTTATCGTTTATAGGTGGTTTTGGTCCCCATTAACCGCGATAAACGAGGGATTACTGTACATACTTCCCAAGCCGGCAACCAGAGTTTATCACACATTTATGGACAGATTATTTTTCAGTCCGACGGCATTCATTTTTAACTTACTGACAGCGGAAACTTTTATGCCATTTTACCTTTCCACCGTAAATTTTTTTTTGAGTTACTGAGCATAAGGTCCATTCAGCGGTTTGGTGAGGAAGTGCTGCCTCCGCAAGGGAAAATACACCCACATCTGTATATTATGGTGGGCGGGTCATCATTGTGCCTCACCTGTGTGTAATTTCCTGCGGCGTCAGTGATGAGAGGCGGGGCAGGCCGTTCTTCTCATGGTCGTGGACGAGGTTCTCCGGGATCTCTTCCACGCCCGAAAAGGCTCCTGTGAACAACAGCACGAAAAGTCAGCAGAAGAGTTAACGGATGCGTGAATCAAAGAATCCCCGACGTACCGTTGAGCGCTATTAGGACCTTCTTCCACTGAGTGTTTCCCACTTTGGGGGTCTGGCAGAACAAGATGTTGTGCTTGTCGCAGACAAAGATGCGATCCAGGACAAACTTGCTGATGGGGATGTGAGTCAAATTTCTTAGGCTGCTGTTCTTACATACAGCGAGTAGCAGTTGTAGTCGCGTTTCAACAATGGAGTCCCACTCTGACATGGTAGAGGCAGCTGAGGACTGAGGCCTCTGCT
>CAAKHF010011924.1:0-22545 GCA_901007745.1 Hippocampus kuda
TGCAATACCATAATTTTCATCCATCCATTCTCTGATCCGCTTTATCCTCACAAGGGTAGCGGGGGCTGCTGGAGCCTATCCAAGCAGTCTTCGGGCAGTAGGCGGGGGACACCCTGAACTGGTTGCCAGCCAATTGCAAGGCACACTTAGACAAACAACCATTTGCACACACACTCACATCTGGGGCCAATTTAGAGTGTTCAATCAGCCTCCCATGCATGTTTTTGGAATGTGGGAGGAAACCCGGAGTACCCGGAGAAAATCCACACAGGCACAGGAAGAGGGCAAGAGACAGGCAAAAGGAGAACATACAAACTCCACTCAAATCCTGCACCTTGGCACTGTGAGGCGGATGTACTCACCAGTTAACCACCGTGCCGCCCACCATAATTTCCAAATCCTGATATTTGGAGGAAAAAAAAGGCAATGAAATGCCAGATGGGGCTGGATCTTTACTTTTCCACAATCTCGAACTTACGTTATAACTTAACTAGCATTATGTGTATGCACATTTTGAGCCAGCATCCTTGATCGCCCCTTTCACTGAAGTGTGGCTTGACCCGTTCGGTAAGTTTTGCCAATGGAGACTGTGTGCTTATCTATTTCTTCTAGTGGTACATGTGACGTTATAAATACTATTTGTTAAATACCGTTTTCAAATATGTATTGGTTGGGTCTTGAACTATAAAGCAATCGCAAGCTTAAACCCACAAACATAGCATAATTGTTGTGTCTGAAAGCCAAAATCGGTATGCCACTCTTGGCTCATCTTAATAAGATAAGATAAGATAAGAAAAACCTTTATTAGTCTCGCAATGGAGAAATTCCCATTTCACAGCAGCAAAGTTATGAAAGGAAGAAGAAGAACAACAAAATATAGGAGCTGCTGGAAAGGCAGCCACTCACGCGGCGCCATTTTAAAGTCAAAATAACACAACACAACACATAGGACACAAGACAGTCGTGCAATCTTCACCTCTTTTCTGTTGTCTGAAGCAGTTATAGATGAAAGAGGAGGAGTGGATCAGAGACGTCATGCTGAAAATGTACACTCAACTTTTGTGGTTCATGGAAGTAAACAATGATGTCACTCATGTTTGGCACAAGACACGTGGTGGATTCTAAGACTGATTACACAGTAGGACATTTCAAACTCAGACGAACAAAACTCCCATCAGTGCATCATGCGAAAACAGTATAGCCATGGCCATGGCCTAATATCAGCACACACGTCACGATAATTATAATCGTTGGAGCAAGTGCTTAACGCGCATGGACCAACAACACATACAAACAGAGAAAACTATTCCCTCAGGCAAATCGGGCTTCATTCCATGCCTTTCAAGTGTGCACTTCGATCTTCGCTAACGTCAGGCGTTGTGTGTCAGGCGGAGAGATCGACAGCGTGGACAAGGACGGCAACACGCCGCTGCACGTCGCTGCTCGCTATGGCCACGAGCTGCTTATCAACACGCTCATTACCAGCGGAGCCGACTGTACCAGGTATTGCGTCGTCCCCGCTGACAAAAAGCAACAACTGCACCCAAGGTGAAACGTACCTCACTGATGTCCGTCCGCTTCCTGAAAGGCGAGGCGTCCACGGCATGTTCCCCCTGCACATGGCTGCCTTGAACGCTCACTCGGACTGCTGCCGCAAGTTGCTATCCTCAGGTAATATGCGGGACGTTTTGTCATGTGACTTGAGTCGCGACATTGGCTGCTGTTGTGGCATTGTTTTAACCCTTGCATGCACCAATAATGATAACCTGATAACATGATAAGCTGTTCACTGTAGTAACCACTGTATCTGAAAGGGTTAATTTAAATGGATGCATAGAAAAGGGGCTGATTTACTAAAGGCATGAGCGAAAACAAGCACAATTGATTACTGGGTTTTCCCTGGATTGCACCAAATAGTTGTGCTGTTCATTTTGCACATTCTGGGAGGTATAAATACAAATTGTGTCGATGAATTTAGCATGTACAACATAATTTAACGAACCTAAGATGAAAGGAGATTGCTGAATTTTCATTTTTAAATAGCACGAAAGGTAGGCGCAAACGGCACTGCTTTGGGTCACCATGACAAGGAGGCCCAGGCAAAACCTGGGTCAACTTTTGAAATGCCAGAAACAAAAGTTGTCACCGCATGTCATCTATTTGACAAGGCAATTCGGGAGCTTCTGAATGATGAAAGTCTGATTATAGACAATCACAGTTGGGAGTCATGCTAGATCACCAATGACAACACTCCTTTCAGGTCTGTTTTTCTTGCGCCTCTGATTTCAGCACACTGTAACAATTGTCTCCCTCTCTCAGAGCACTTTTTGACCGCAGTGTTACGCAGACTGAGCACATACAGTCAATATTCATGCACTTGGGACAAATTAAATCCGACAAAACATGGCTTTCCCAAAAATGATCAGAATGCACGATTTCTATTCTGCTGCTCAGTAATTTACTTCCGTTAACATTTCCAGTTCTATCGCTTTAAATTTTATTTTGCGCTTGTGAGGCTCTCAAATTTTCCATGGTAAAAAAACGTCACAGCTGTCTGAAGAGCAAGCGGTTTTTGGATACTTTACAAGATAACAGCGTGCCTTTGGAAATTGTGTTGTTCCAAAATATTTCGGTTTCTAAGCCCAACTGAGAAGAACAACACTACATATTGAGAGCAGTCAGAGAGCTTCTAACTGTCGTTATTTCTGCCATCTGTTTTTTTAATCCCAGCAGGTATAGATTCTTTTTTTCATTTCCCAATCTACATATGACACTTTGGCTACAACCAATTGGGAATATTTACATCCCAAACTAATTCAGACAGACAGTGAAAATATTTTCTGTAAAAAAGTAAGACTTGAACTCGTTCTACTAAATACTTTCCGCACAAGAAACCCACTTTTTAGAACTTGACACCTCCAGTGAGAGTTGAAAGATCCTCCCTACGGCACATGTGAGGGAGAGGGAGAGGCATAGAGCGAGACAGAGCGAGACCCCACCCCCGTCATGGAATACATTGAAATCATACAAATTTACTACAGTAGCTCACAAGTCCTGAACATTTTGTTCTTTAAATTCGAAAATGGATGGCTGGATGCGTGGATGGCGGCTAACTGTTAGCATTTTTTCTTTTTTTCTGTTATCTTTCTGTGTTTGTGCTTCGTTAAGTGATCCTGCACCCGAATGCACTCTCACCTAACCCGTTTCCTTACCACCTGTCTCACTAATGCCTGTCTCTCCTTCTCTGTCTCTCTTTGTCCCACCCCTTCCTGTCCCTTTCACTACCGCTTCCTGTCCTTCTCTCTTTGTGGCGGCCGCTGCTGTTTGTCCTGCCCCGCTCACTTCTGTGTCCCTGCGCCGCCCTCTTCAGGCCGGAGATTTAGCATAATGTGTAACGACTCGGTCCTGTGTGCAGGCTTTCAGATTGACACCCCCGACAGTCAGGGAAGGACGTGCCTGCACGCCGCCGCTGCCGGAGGGTGAGGGTTGTGTTACGAAAATGTCCACTTTCCAATAAAGTTTGAGGAATGTTGGCAAACAGAACACAAATGAATCCAAAAACGAAGCAAGGTTGGATTTATATTTTTGGTCCCAGTTCCCATGAGATTTTTTTCTTTGCATGTATATTTCAAAGTGAAACGTGTACGCTACACGCTACATGTGTTAAAAAAAAAGATATTTTAAATGTCTTTAAATTGTAATTAAAAATGTAATAAAAATAGTCTGCAGATGATATAGCACAAACTTGTAAATCTTTACAGTAGATTGCCAAATTATTATTCTAGGCTTTTCATACATTTGAGTGAACCAGCGAAACACGCTGTTTGCCCATCTTTGCAATAACAGGTTTTATGTGACCCCATTAGTCTAAACACGGTTTTCATCCATCTCAGGGGGCTGACATTTAGACACGACACCGCCCTGTGCTGTCGACTGAAATTTACATCAAATTGCCTAGGGCTGCAAATATCCACTATTTTGCTATTCGGATATCCTACTGAAAAGTCTATTGAAAAATTGGGTGTTCGGATGAAAATAAAAATACGTTTTCTTGGTTATAAGTACTGAAAACAAAAGAACATATTTCCACTTAATGGTAAACATCTGCCTGGTTTTCATTTTTAGATTTGTAACATTTTATACTTAAATTTAAATTGTGCAGAGCAGCACACTCTTTTCCTCTCATGAAATCTTGAGTGAGATATTAGACAAATCTCTCCCTATAGTTTTAGTGACGTCAGAAGCCCAAGAATAATTTTACAGGCTAAAACGGCGAGTGTTAGGTACTGGGTACTAGCTAGCGCCAACAGTGCCCAAGTCCTCCATATTAGTGGGTGAGAGCCGACGGATTATTTTTCAAAAAGAGTAGATATAAATGACTCCACACACTTGGATGCTGACAGCCTGACACAGTAGCCGTTCCAACTGATCACTTTTTAACAAACCAGGCTTACGGTACTCAAGTGTGTTGTTTTAGCCGAGCAAAACCACTTCTGACGTCACTTCGTCTTGCTAGCGCTAGCTAGCGCTGGACCCGTCACTCATCACTGGCAACATGCGCCGTACAATACAACGTCTGTAAAATCAAGTTGGTTTTTTTTAGAGCCCTTAATTGGGGATTGAACGTTATTTTAGGAAGCTGTTGCGTTGGTAACAATAGATCGTGAAGGCAAACAGCCCCAAATGCAGTTTGGAAGACAAGTCAAGTCAGCCATGACATGCTGCTGTGAACAACTTCAAACTAAAAGCATGCCTAGGCATGGGGTGTCCACATATTATTGATAAGGTTTATTTTGAAGTTGGCCTTATTACCGTGTTGGCAGCGTGTTACTGTCATGTATACCATAAACAATTGTAGCCGGGGTGATCTTGGCTTCTTCTTGGCAATGTACACGTAAATAAGTGGATACCCGAAAATGCCTCAGGCCCGCATTACGAATGTCATGACTCACCTGTTTCTGGATTTGGTCACGTGACATTCGCACGAGTGCATTTTGACGTTAGTTTCCATTGACAGCGGGGGGTTAAAATGATAGCCCCCTGTGATGAATGAAAACGAGTGGATTAATCAGCTTGATTCTTATTCCACAAACACAATATTAATTTGAATTATCTGTTTAAACTAGTGGGAGTACACGGAACATATTGCCAAAAACACTTGAGTTCCCCTATAGGTAATGAAAACGTGGTCAAATAAATGTGTTGTTTTGTGCCTCATACGATGCTGGTGTTTCTTATATGAGTGCAGTAACGTGGAGTGTGTCAAGCTGCTCCTGACGAGTGGCGGTGACCACAACAGGAGAGACAACTGCGGCAGGTGGGGTGCTTTGTATGAACAAGAACAGAAACTAGAATCAGGAAATATTTTTGTTGGCTGAAATAAAGATAAAACCAAGAGTTAAAAAAAAAGAAAACTGCACAGTAAAGGCAAAAACATTTTTTTCAATGAATATAACCGTAGTGTACACAAACTGCACATGTCAGTTATTTGAATTGGGTAGTTTGTTGTGCCTTGGCAGAGGTCTGCGCTCTACTGAGTAACATCCCAGCGACCGCTGTTGACATACAGTAGACCCATATTTGGGCATTTTCCACTTATGCGTCTCCTTCAGGACTTCTCTGCACTATGCTGCCGCCAGCCGACACTATCAGTGTCTGGAGACGCTGGTGGTTTGCGGGACGGCAATCAATGCCACCGACAAGTGGGGGCGCTCCGCTCTGCATTATGCTGCAGCTTCCGACTTGGACAGAAGGTAAGAGGACAACTGGACACTTCATTCATTGGTTACTCTTACTGTGCCATTTCATGAAATCTAAATAAAATAAAGTGGCAAAACACACTGAAAACCATCGGTACTCAAGTCCCATCCTCGAAAGCCCCTTTCCATCCTGGTTTTGATGACTCATAACTGTCACGCTTGCAAGGTGGTGGTGGACCCCAAAAAGCAGGCAGGAGGGAGGAGCAGGGTGTGCTTGAAAGATTGTATTAAAACTCAGAAAACTAAATCCAAAACAAACAAAGTCCAAAGTAACAAACAAAAAAACCATGACTGAAACAAAAACTATCAATAACCAAAACACTACCAGAACAAACATGACAGCAGCATACAAACAGCCACAAACAATGACCCAACAATGAGTTGTCGGCCGGGAGTCCTTTTATAGCCACTAATTACCTAACGACCAACAGGTGTGCAGCTGCAGGGAAAAGCCCCACAGTGCCACCTGTTGGTCACAAACCAAAACATGACAATAACGTTCACATTCCTGTGACTGTCTCACAATGTTTCAGTTCATTGCCGTCTTTGTGTTTTTTTACAACATCCGCTTTGGCAATTTTAGTGCTTCTGCTTTCTTGTTTTGATAGGTGACTCTTGCGTAGTGAGATCTTGCGTGATACAACAGTCACATGAATTTATGGCAAAACGATCTGTTAAAAGGACTGATTAATAGTTTTATGAATCGATATCAGGTGATGAAAAGGATACTCGATTCCATTCGATTAATCGATATTTTAAAAGCAGTCTTCTTTGAGAAATACCGATGCTATTACATGCTATCATAACGGTCAAAACACCCCCCAAAATTAATTTTTGTGTCGCGCTCACAATCTAATAAATGGTAATAAAAGTTCAACCAGGACACATCTCATTCCTGCCTGTTGCATGAGTCAGTGTTGTGCAATAATGTGTTATTAATACTGTCTTTCAGGCGACGTGTTGCTCTGGAGCCTGAAAGTGAAGGAGTTCAGGCAGAGAGGGAGAAAGAAGCAGCACTGTAAGTTCGCTTTTCTGACTTTTTCTGTTTAAAAAAAAAAAACAGAAATTAAAAAATAAATAAAATAAAAGCCCTGCTACAGGATCAGGTGGGGGAACACGTCACCTGGACAGATTCAGAGAAGCAAGATGGCCTTCTTTCAAAGAATGTTTTTGAGGCCTCTTTTCCTCTGACTTTCTTCAGGCTTGTGATTGTTTTGCAGATGTTTGGAATTTCTGCTTCAGAGCGGAGCGACGGCCTCGCTCAAAGACAAACAAGGATACAGTCCTGTTCACTATGCCGCAGCCTACGGACACAAACACTGCCTGGAGCTGGTCAGTCCACACACGCATGCACACGCACACCCCCCCCCCCCCCCCCCCCCCCCCCCCCCCCCACACACACACACACACACACAAAGTGTGCAGTTTGACAGGTTGGATGCACTGACAACATGTGACCTTGTAGCTCCTGGATAGAGATGACGGTTACCATGACGACCTTGAATCTCCCAATGCCAGGAGCCCCCTGCACCTCGCTGTGAGTCTAAATACAGAGCAACTTCCTGTCTACTCACTCACTCGAATGACTTCTTTTACATCATGTGAAATGAATACAACTCCATATGTATGACCTGTCGATAAAAATTTGCTCATGAGAGATTGATGTATTTTAAAAATGATTGCTTTGGCTGTGCGCAGGCGTACCACGGTCACTCCCAGGCCCTTGAGGTGCTTCTGCAGGGGGAGAGAGAGGTGGACCGGGGGGACGAAGCCGGCCGCACCCCCTTGGCCATGGCGGCGCTGCGGGGCCACGCCGACTGCGTTCACATTCTCCTTGGGCAGGGGGCGTCGCCGCACACTTGTGACACACGGCACAGGCGCACCCCCGTACACTTAGCAGGTGGGGGTCAACGTTTAATGTTGTAGTTCAGCGACGAGTTCACTGTGTGCTAACATTTTTGTTTATGCACCGTCGTGCAGTGATGAACGGTCATACGACATGTTTGCGCCTCCTGCTGGATGAATCGGGGAGCGCGGAGCTAGCTGACATCGCCGACTGTCAGGGACAGTAAGTCATGTCTTTGTACGCACAGCGATGCACACACACACTCGCATGCTGTCTGTGTGTGCAGGACACCTCTGATGCTCGCTGTGGCCGGGGGTCACGTCGACGCCGTCTCGTTGCTGCTTGAGCGGGAGGTGGATGTCAACATGGCCGACAAGCACGGCTTGACTGCGCTGCACCTCGGGGTGAGTGAGCCTCACATCACTTGGATGAGTGGGAAATGGTCGAGGCCAGCAAATCCGATCAGAAGCACTGACCTAAATTTTCAACCAAAATTAGAATATTTGTTTCCTGATTTAAGCTTTAAGTACTCTGTGTGGATTAATAATGTTTTTTGTCCCATCAGATTTCAGGCTCTTTTGGAAAATTTTTTTGCCAACCCTCTGTTTATTGAAAGAAAAATCAACAGCGGTCACAGAAATAACTTGAATTTGACAAAAGTAACAATAAATACAAATTTTATGAAAGTAAAAAAATGAAACTCAGACAGTGTTTTTGGATTGAGGTTCAACGGAATGATTTTGAAAAAAAACCCTCATGAAACAGGCCTGGACAAAAATGATGGTACCCTTAGAAATTAAAATCGGCTTATTTAAAGGGTGACAAGTGGTCACTGTGCTGTATGGCGTAGACCACACTCAACGTGGACCAGAGGAAGCAGAGTAGAAAGTGCTCTCAGGAGATTAGAAAGAAAACTATAGATAAGCACGGTAAAGGTTAAGGCGGTAAGACCATCTCCAAGCAGCTTATGTACAGTATGAGCTACAATGTCAATCTAATCTTCCCAGGGCCTTTAGAATCAGTCGTGCTCGATTACATACAATCCGTTCAACTGCATTACATTTATTAGCGATGAATTTTTACACCAATATCTGCAGCTACTATGTGGCCAGGAGGAGTGTGTCCAGTGTCTGCTGGAGCAAGAGGCGTCCATCTTGTTGGGCGATGCTCAGGGTCGCAATGCCATTCACCTCGCAGCGGCAAGAGGCCACGCCTCCTGGCTGAGCGAGCTGCTCGGCATGACCTGCCCCGAGCTCGACTCGCTGCCTCCACTCAGAGACCACCAAGGCTATACGCCGCTGCACTGGGCCTGCTACCACGGTTGGTGTTTGGACGTCGATGCGAGTGGGCGTAGCCGCATCTTTCTAATGTGCGTTTGTGTGTGATTAGGTCACGAGGGCTGTGTGGAGGTTCTTTTGGAGCAGAAAGGTTGTCGCTGCATTGATGGGAACCCTTTCACGCCTCTGCACTGCGCTGTGTAAGTACGCAGCAATTCAGGCACTGTTCGTATATGAATCTTGATGTGTTCTCATATTTTTTTTTCCCATGGCTCTATAGGGTGACATTTAGAATGTGTTCCAGTTAAGTGGTTGTCTTATGTAAAGGTTCCCAATTGTAACAGAAGAAAGAAACAGAAAAAGGCAAATAACGAAAGATTGACTTGGTGATTTGAATTTCACACTTGAAATTCAAGTGTGCCAGTAATTGCCAGTAATTGTCGAAGTTTACATGCAGTCAGTACTTGGGTTAAGGTCAAAATTTCTGTTTTTTGCACGCGTTCACGCGGCCTTTCAAAATTGGTATTCTGCCAGTATTCATTTTTTGAAAGCGTTATTGACAGCATGTCAAGGTAGTCGCTGACGTCACCCCAAAAGTTTGCTTCTATGTAGATGCCACAAGGGGAGTGGCAATGCACAAGTTTTGTCTCAATGAATCTCTTCAACTCACTTCAGCATAGTTCCTTGAGACTGAGATGCCACAAGATGGCACCAAAGCACTAGTTTTGTCCAAATGAAAGTCCTAAACTCACTTCAACATAGTTCTTTGATACCAAGATAACACTAAATGGTGAAAGTATTACTTAGGTTTCTTTGGCCTAAGCAAAAAATACAGAAAATACAAAGTAGGTGAGTTTTTCCGCAAAACTCTGCAACTAGGGGAATTTGTGAATACTGGACTGTGAATATGCGGGGGTTCACTGTACACAAGTCGTAAAAAGTGATTCTTCTCATGTTTCCCATGAGGCCAAGTTCAACAAGTTTGCCGTCTTAACAGGGTGAATGACCATGAGGCTTGCGCAACATTGCTGCTGGAGGCAATGGGATCTGACATCGCCGGCTGCAAGGATGCTAAGGACAGGTTTGTGTGTGTGTGTGTGTGTGTGTGTGTGCGTGCGTGCGTGCGTGCGCGCGCATGTTTTTCTCCTCCAGTTTGCTTAGTGCAGTGCACTTTTTCTTTATTAAAACACATAACAAAAATGTTTTTGTGGGTCCTGGAATAGATGAATATTAATGGAATTTCAATGGGCTCTTCCTCTTTCGTCCTTCAGGACACCTCTCCATGCGGCGGCCTTCTCGGGTCACGTAGACTGCGTCCAACTGCTCCTTTCCCATGACGCGCCAGTTGACGCTGTGGACCAATTGGGTCGCACGGCGCTGATGATGGCGGCCGAGAAGGGTCGCGTCGGGGCCCTTGGTATGCGTTGGACTTCCCGTAGTGTTGGACGTGTTAACAAAAGCGCTTTTTTTTTCTTGAATTGTTTTGTGTGTGTGTGTGTGTATGTGTGTGTCCTGTCCAGAGGTTCTGTTGAACAGCACCAACAACTGCCTCCATTACACCGATAAAGACAGCAACACTGCCCTGCATCTAGCGTGTAAAAATGTAAGTGTCCACTAGGGGGTCTATCGGACACCTCATCAAAACACATTGAATTGCTAATCGACTTTATGAAACGTTATCGCTATAAATTACAACGCATGGTAATATCCACATAATGCAAATAATTTGTGTCAGAATTAAAAAGAATAAATGAAAATTTCAAAAACATGATGTGCTCTAAAAAAACAAAAACATTTCTTGAAATCACCATAAAAACTACATTCATGGATACATAAAGCCATCTGTGATTAAAATTTGCTGTTAACCTGTCTAATCCATGAGCATATATGGTCACTTTTAGGGAAAGGAAGACTGTGTCCTGCTTATTCTGGATAAGTTACCCGATTCTGCACAAATAAACGCCACAAACGCTGCGCTACAAACGTGAGTTTCTTGCGGGCGAAAACAGCCACACACAAAAATGACACTGCCTCTAACAATATCAAACCTCATCAGGCCTCTCCACTTGGCGGCTCGGAGTGGACTAAAACAGGCAGTCCAGCAGCTTCTGTCCCGAGGAGCCAACATTCAGACGGTGGACGAAAATGGTAGGATGGACCTGGCTGGCCCGGCAAGACGCATCTGCCTTTGTGTGCATGCTAGTTTCCCCGTCAATGTTCACTTTAACTTTTACGCACGCATTTACTTTTTTTATGGCGGTCCCCACTCAGCTTTTCGGAATTGTTCACTCAAAGTACAGCTGTAGTCATGCTCACAGTGCGGAGGTCGTGGGTTCGATTCTGGCTCAGGCCTCCCTGTGTGGAGTTTGCATGTTCTCCCCGGGCCAGCGTGGGTTTTCTCCGGGTATTCCGGTTTCCTCCCACATTCCAAAAAAACATGCATGGCAGGCTGATTGAACACTCTAAATTGTCCCTAGGCGTGAATGTGAGCGCGGATGGATGTTTTTCTCTGTGTGCCCTGCGATTGGCTGGCAACCGGTTCAGGGTGTCCCCCGTCTACTGCCCGAAGACAGCTGGGATCGGCTCCAGCACGCCCCCGCGACCCTTGTGAGGATAAAGCAGATTAGACAATGGATGAATGGATGAAAAAAATAAATCTTGTTAATAATTATTAAATACACACCCTGCAATACGGTACTTGAATTATCACAAAAATGATTACTCATTGTAATGAATGCAAAATTAGTCATGAGCCATTGTTGAAATCTTCAATGTCAATTGAGTCGAAGGTGCTGGTTTGCCTCTTTTGAGTTGACCAAGTGCAAGTTGCGTTACAAATGGTGGACAAAAGTTCTTCCACAGCAAACTCATCCAGGCGTGTCATTATGGAGCGTCGCATAAAGTAGGACACATACAAACAAACGTCTTGCTAAGATGATCAACTGGGAACTAAGCGGTCCTCGTTGATTAAGAGGTGGCCTAATACTTTTGCCCATCTATTGCATGCCTGAACTGTGCAGCCCCACCTTTGTATGTTTGTGCGCCGCTGAAACACTAACACGAATGCCGCCTCGTCCCTCTTTTTGTCTCTCGCTTCGCCATCTCTGCTTCCCGGCCATTTTGTGTCCCCCCCTTTCTGTCTCTGTGACGCAGGTTTGACCCCTGCTCTGGCTTGCGCGCCCAGCCGCGAGGTGGCCGACTGCCTGGCGCTCATTCTGGCTACCATGATGCCTTTCTGCTCCCCTTGCAGCTCCGGCGCCCCCTCCCCTGGCGCCCTGCTGAGGCTGCTGCCCCCTAAGGTGCACAAAGACCGTGCCGCGGCCTCCGCCCCACGGGACCAGCGCCGCGCCAGGAATCCCTCCGGACCTTCCAGTGAGGGCACCACAGAGAACGACTCTGAGGATTCGGAAACTTTCTGACCCTTGCCGGTCGGCGGGATTCTTCTTTTTGCCCACTTTCCGAGAAGAAGAAGTTGAAGCGTGTCATTTGCATGTTGCAGTTTCTCCTTTCTACACACGGGTGCTCAAATCCAAATTGACCTCGGTACTCGGCCTCGGGGCGGTGGCACGACTCGCCTCACGGTCGGTTCTGTCTTTACAAGCGAGAAGAAGCCATTTTTGATGGTCTTTATTTTGTACAAAACAAAGTGAAAAGGTCAATGTTATTTTAGCTGTTTCAGTTGATATTTTTGTTTCATGTGCTAAATAATTAGCTTTTACACAATAATCATCATAATGTTGATACTTAATATTCACTGGAAAGACGTGGCGAAGGCACTGGGTCCATTAATGTTTTATTATAAAAAGAGGCTTAGTCGATCCGTTCCTTGAAACAAAAATCTGAGTGGTTATAATATTTCAAAACACAGAAAAGGTAGTGGTCATTTTCCAAGAATATTTGTTCCGCAACAAGTTGGCGTATTATGCCAAAAGTCACAATTTCATGACGAAGTTGAAGATAATGAAGAACGTCAAAAATCACTTGCCAGAAGCAAGTCAGAACAGTTCATCACTTTACAAGGTCATGAAATTATGAGGAGAAAAAAATTGTGAATTATAATTGTTTTTATTAAATCGTAACTGTAATTTTACAAACATTTGATTGGGATTTAAAAATTCACTCAAGTTGAAATATTACAACAACAAAAAAAACAATCTTGATTTTGCAAGAATAAATGTAATTATAGTGAGAAAGCTGTCATTTACAAGAAAAAGTCTTACGCCAAAAAGAACAAAATCATAATTTTACAAAAAGTTGAAAAATGAGAAAGTTAGAAATGGCGAGATAAAAAAACGTTGGCGGAAATATCGTAACGAGTGTATGTTGCTTTTATTTATTTTATTGTTACTTGAAGCACAAACGGTGATCGGTTGGGTCGGAAAGATGCCCAAAATGTGTGCACACTTTCTCGCTTCGACATTTGCGAATCAGGGTTAGCCGAGGTTAGCCTCTTGAAACAAGACAAAAATTTTGCCGAAAAACATTCCCGTTCATTGCGCAGGTTCTCCTGACATTATTTCGAAATGCATTTCTATTGACACGATGGTACACGCAAATTGCCAGCACTTCAATGGAAAGCCTCCGCGTGACGACCTACCAGCAATGTGCCATTAAATGTGTGCCTTGATGTCTGCTTTTTCTTTTTTTTTTTTTTTTTGAAATCAACAATTTTTACTGGAAAAAAAGATAAATAGTACATAAACGTTCAAATGTCACCCCAATCACAACTAGCACATTTCATTGTCGTTATTGATGTGATGGGTGTTGGGACTCTTACCAAGGAGCATTACGGACACACTCAAAAAAAAAAAAAAAAAGAAAAAGCCGTAAAATCCTGTGAACGGCGCAGAGCAGTGAATAATGTGGCCCCTCCCCCAGTCACCCTAAAAAGAATTTTTTTTTTCGAGTGAATAAGAATGAAGAAAGATATACCAATCAAGTGTAATTGGTTGTCAATCCAGGTTAAAAACTGCGCTCGTTTGCCATACCTCTGATTAAGGTCGTTCAAAAATCATGTTTTCGAAAATCTTCTTGCACTTCACGCACTTTGGAGTAATTTAAGTAAGGTGTATTTTTAAAATAGCTTTACTTATTTTTCAGTCTGTTTAATGCCAGAACTGATTTTAAATGGACCGTATTTTACGCACCAGAAGGTGCTTCAGAATATAAGGCGCACCTTCTTCAAAGAACGACCAATTTTAAAACTGTTTTCATATATAGGACGCAGGGCATTACAAGGTGCATAGAAAAGAAGCTACAATAGTAGTTGCGCAGTGCTAGATACTAGATGGAGCTACGCTAAAGGGAATAGAATACAATACAGCTTTATTTATGTCGAGCTTTCACAACCGCTGCAGCTGTAACAAAGCCCTTTACATAACATTTAAAATACTTCGTCTAAAAAATGTGAATATTTATCCATGTATAAGGTGCATCAGATTATAAGGTGCACCGTCGGCTTTTGAGAAAATTGAATGCCTTTAGGTGCGCCTTACAGTGCACAAAATACGGTACTTTTAATTACAATATGTGAAGAAAATATGTTTAATGCGCTATAAATCAGTGAATTTATGATTTTATTATTTCTTTTTTTTTTTTTTTTAAACCTGAGGTACTGTCAATCTTCTGGCCATTAATGTGAACATTTTTTATTTATACAGCACTGTATAATTACCCGCCAAATTTGGGATCTTTTAAAATTATTTTTAAATAAGTGTTATTCACAGGATTTTCTAGTAATTATACGGGGGAAAAATGTAATGTGAAAAAAAAGAGTCTGAATATTATACATAATATTTTTTCCTTAGGTACTGCCTAGCAGCTAGGCAGTACCTAAGACATCTACCAGTAGCTAGTCTAGCTACTGGTAGATGTCTCAACAATGAGAACATTTTCATTTATACACGACTGTACAATTACCTCCCAAATGAGGTAATTGTACAGTCCTGTATACCTCCCACAGTGCAGAGGTACCGGGTTCAATTTCAATTTCAGCTGCGGCCTCCCTGTGTGGAGTTTGCATGTTCTCCCCGGGCCTGCGTGGGTTTTCTCCGGGTATTCCGGTTTCCTCCCACATTCCAAAAACATGCAAGGCAGGCTGATTGAACACTCCAGATTGTCTCTAGGTGTGACTGTAAGCGCGAATGGTTGTTCGTCTCTGTGTGCCCTGCAATTGGCTGGCAACTAGTTCAGGGTGTCCCCCGCCTACTGCCCGAAGACAGCTGGGATAGGCTCCAGCAGTCCCCGCAAACCTAGTGAGGATATAAGCGGTTAGGAAGATGAATGATGAATGAATATATATACAGTATATAATGATAGATATTTCCTACGAGATTTTAATTCGTTAATTTTACCAAAACATTAGATTTTTGAACAGTTTTTTCCCCCCCTTTCCTTTTCAGTGTGGCCCTAATGCTCCTTCGTACACCTTCCAAATCTGTTATTGCAATTCCTTCTTGGAAAGTCTTGAGTATGATACTTGCGTGTGTTTTTGTCCATTGTTTTGACAAAGACGACAAACAGACTCAGCCTGACTGACCCGCAGGGTTTCGAAAGCAAGCATTCGCTATCCGATCAAGTAAAGCCAAACAACTACTAGAATAAACCAAATGTTCCTTCCTTGGAGATTTGAACAGCAACATGATGTAAATGACTGTCGAAATAGTTCCAATTGTTGTGAGTTTTATCAGTCATTTTTATGTGAATTAAAAAAAAAAAACTCAATTGTCATTTGACAGTGACAATACAGTATTTCAATTTAAATTCTGAATTTCTTTTTTTCTGGGCTATGAGCTGATGGACATATTTGTTGGTCGTAAAATTTGTGAAGGCGAAACTGCTGATACGAGTACTGCGCTCTTTTGTATCACGTTGATTTCCAAGCTTTGTATAACTCTTGGCCATACGGACACTTTTTTTTTTGAAGAAGAAGAACCTAATTTAATGCATAATACATGTTGAAGTGTGTGAAATGTGTGGTTTTAATACAAAGAGGAGCTTCACGAGTCGGGACAATCGTCACTCTGGGTGATTTTCAAAGCAGTTCCTGATGCAGTACGACCACCCTTCGCCATTTTTATACATGAATGGTACACTTTGGAAAAACAAATTAAATAAATGTGCTGCAGTTTTGCTTTTGTCTTTTTCTCACTTAAAATGTCTCTGTGATTTTTTTCCATATATTTTAAAAGAATTTTTGTCAGAATTGGTAGTCTATTTTTAAAAAGTAGTTAAATCTCGCAAATTACTCTAGATTGATTTTCTTGTAATTTCCTGCTTAGTTGTAGAAATTTGTGAAACGTCATATACTCACTTATTCGCTGATTTATTTTGCCCACCAATAATTGTATTCGTTTTTTTTTTTGGGTGGGGGGTTTTATTTGGGGTTTTTTTTGTTTTTAGGGAGGGTGTAACATTTTTTTTTCAAATGAATTTCAGTGGGCATACAATTTCATTACAGACGCTCCCCAGCTTACGAACGAGCTACGTTCCTAACGATCGTAAGGTGAATTCGTTCGTAAGTTGCTTCAGTGCTATATTTTGTATGGAATGTATGTTTAAGGCTTATATAAGTATGTTTAAGGCTTTCCACTCTCACTAGAAGCCTTTCGCTTTTCACCAACCATATTGAATAATGGATGCACGAGATATTTAACAACTGGGCAGAGGAAGCCGGATTTGGGGTGGATGCTGGGTGAGCTCTCATAGCGCCTCACGTCGGTATTAGCGGCAGAAAGAAGCACGACAGTACCTGTACTCGGAAAAAGGCGCGCAATACAAAATCTAACTTTTTCTTTTCTTTTTCGACATACCCGTAAAAATGTTCGTATGTACCGTTGTTCGTAACTCGGATGTTCGTAAGTCGGGGAGCGTCTGTATTTGCGGACCCTATCATTGTACAGTATATATTTTAAAATTACTTCTTTACTTCAGCTGTGTTGAGTACTATTAAAGATTTATCTTCAATTGTAATTGTCATACCCCAACTTTAACATTTTGAGGCTTTAGTCGGAAATTTCAAATTTCAACCAGAAGTGTACATAACAAAACAGAAACTCATTTGAGTACCATTTAAAAACAAAAAACAAAACGCATTTGGCAAAACATTTATTGTATTACTTTACTCAATTAAATAGATATCCATCACTACTTTCTAAACTGTTTATTCTCACGAGGGTCGCGAGTATGCTGGAGCCTATTCCAGCTGTCTTTGGGCAGTAGGCTGAACTGGTCACCAGCCAATCGCCGTGGACAAATGTATAAATGAATCTAAATTTATGTACTCATTTTAGGAAAATATGATGCTTCATACAGCATGTAAAAATATTTAATTGAAATAATTCCTGATTTTTCTAACTACATTGCAATTAGAATTTCTGAACCAATAATTAAAAAACAAAAAAACAAAACAAACTTAAATGTACAGTCCTTGCCCAAAGTAATGGAACAGACAATATTAAAAGAAGACGACTGCATTCTTCATTGGAAATGCTTTTTTCCAGGCCTTTACTACAGCCTCTTTCAGTTCTTGTTTGTTTCTGGGGGGGTTTCCCTCTTCATTGTCCTCTTCAGGAGATTAAATGTATGCTCTATTAGGTTCATGTTCAGTGATTGACTTGGCCAGTCTTGACCTTCCACTTTTGATGAAGTCCTTTGTTGTGTTGGCAGTGTCACTGACTTGTTGCATAATGAAACTTTTCCTGATTTGTTTGAATGCATTTTTCTGTAAATTGCCTGACAAAATGGGTTTGTCGACTTCAAAATTCATTCTGCTGCTATCATGATGAGTTACATCCTAAATAAAGACGAGAGAGCCCGTTCCAGAAGCAGCCATGCAAGCCCAAGCCCAAGCCATGCCATGACCACCATCATGCTTCACGGATGAGCGTGTGTGTTTTGAAGGCGTTCATAGTTTGGCCTTTGCATCCATTTTGAAGCGGGTTAATCAGTCCATACAACTTTGGTCCAAAATTTGTGTGGCTCATCTCTTCTTTGTAAAATCCAAACTGGCATTCTGATTCCTCTTGCTGATGAGTGGTTTGCATCTTGTGGTATGGCCTCTATATTTTTTCTGCCCCAAGTCTGAATGTATATACTTAGCATTTTAATAAATCAATTTTGGGGGGGGGGGGGCACTGCCTAATAAATGCGACAAATATTACAGGACACTTTATGTAAATGCTTGGTGGGCTGGATTAAAGAATGCAGTGTACCATTTTTATGTTCCTTCGGCCGTTCTTTGCCAAGACTGCTCAAACATAAATTATTGCCCCCCCCCCAAAAAAAAATCATACGTACTTATAAATTAATGTTAACAATGTTTTAATAGTTCCATAATCTCTGTACATATTCAAACTTTAAATTACAGTAGCAAACTATAATGACAGCATCATCAACGGTCCACAAGATAAAATAATGACTGATTTCCACAATAGTGCACTCATTAAAAAAAAAAAAATCTGGAATATCGCTTGTGTTGTACGGAATGGTGACATGCTCGTCTGTTGGTCAATACAATTTTATAAAATGCTCCCAGCTTACATGAAATGTTGAACCTTGTTTTCAAGCATCCCAGGGGTGTGTCCTGCTCAACAGTTGACACCCAATCCAGTCCAGTGGTCGGGCACCATGAGGAAGTATTTGTCCATGGCCTCGCAGAATCGGGCGCGGTACAGCTCGGGCGACACCACTGTAGGCATTTTCCCTGCAGAATGACATTGTGGTGCTTAGTTACAGTTGCTCGAAAAAGAATGTGAACACTTTGGAATTAGAGAGATTTCTGCATAAATCAGTCATTGAAAGGCCAACTCATATTGCAAGTAACAAGATTAGACAAACACAATAAAAACATTTGTGAGGCATCCAGGCCCTGAGTAAGCGAAGCAGTCCCAAACTATGAAACTTCATGGTTGGGATCAAGTTTTGATGTTGGTGTGCTGTTCCTATTTTCTTCTAAACAGTGTAGTGTGTTTGCTTTCCTCTATCCACACAATCATTTGCAATTACCACTGTGGAGCATCTGGGTACTTTTTAGCTAAATTCAGACCTGTAGCATTGGTTTTTTTTGAGCAGTCACCTCCACCATGGTGTCCTCCATCCATTCTTGTTTCATGTTTTACACTTTGTTGATTTGTTAGCACAGATACTTTATCTGTAAGTCTTCAGCTTACATCAGGGCTGCCCAACCAGTCTATCACGATCGAGCGGACTGGTCCCAAGTCGATCGCAAGGGGTGTAGGGAGAAATGGGAAAAAATCTAAAAGATTTATGTGTCTGTGTTATGAATATTATATATTGTTGTGTTACTGTATACTGCACCCGAAGCATCCTATCAGTTTCAATTTCACAAAAGGTCACCTTTAACCTACAGTGGCACGTGACCTGCATCACCGAAAGTTGTTAGCGGTCAGCAGTCTGCAATTGCAGCTTGTGATCAGAACTGTTGCGATGCATCTTTTTTTATTATTCTCATTTCAAGTTTCATCTGCAATTCACCGATGGCACTGGCAAAGAATGGGAATCTGAAGCGGCAGGAGAAGTATTTTACAACAGTACACGTGAGCTACAATAATGATGTTCTGCACTAGACACACTGCAAAAGTGCATCCCATGCCTCCGTGTCAGGTCTGTACTAAGGTAGGCAGTCATTTCCTTGTCACAAACTCAAAAACTTTTGAATCTGCTTTATTTTTCTGTTTCATGCCCGTGGTTGGGAACCACTGTTCTCCACCTCTGTTTGATCTTCATTCAACCCAAAAAACAAGCTTAGGTTTGAGTAGCGCACCGGTTTAATACAAAGCGAGCGCTACCTTGACCTCCCAGAATTCCAGTGGATTTGACGACCATCTCCAGCCTTTTATCCCAAGTGAAAGTCCTGATGTAATCTGTGAAAGGAGACACCATCTGAGAATGCGACAAAAATGACTTGAGCGCGGCCGTTACTAGTTCTTTTTTTTACCGATGATCCCGACCACGAGCTGATCGGTAGTGTCGTCGCGTCCCACCAGCAGCGAGTAGTCGATGATGAGGTGGCTGGACAGGAAGTAGGCGTCGCTGTGAATGGCGGCACGCAGCACCGACTTGCAATGCGAGCGGATGTACAGCGGGTTGTCGTAGATGAGCTTGAGCAGGTTCTCGTCCAGCAGCACCACCTCGCAGCTCTCCTTGCCCGAGTCCGTCTTCACGTTGCGGTTTCGCAACGAGCCTTTTAGGTCGAATACCTTGCAAGGGGCAATGAGGACATCTTAAGTTCTCATTCATTTGTACTGCGCCAAAACGAGAACTCGATTTACTTTGGCAGAGCGGCCGACAATTGGCATTTGCGATAACCGACATTGGTAGGCAGCCGTTGCGGCAGCCGCAGTTTATATTCGATAATGACATTATCAAGGACTTATGGAGTTTATTATCTGTAAATAAGAATTACCATATTGGCCCGAATATAAGACGGCCCTGATTATAAGATGACCCCTCTTTTTCAAGACTCAAGTTTGAAAAAAGACTTTTTGAACACCAAATTAATTTTTATACAGAAAATAATTACAGTACATCTGAAACAAATGAATATAACAATATATTTAAGAGAAAAAGCATGTTATTTTGCCTCATTCAAATCTTAATATCTGAACATTTAAATATGTAAACTAAAGTGCAATCACATTCGTAAATGAATGGCTTCTGGTTTTTGAACTGTAAATTACATCATAACTTCTCCTCAGCTGCCGGTTAACCTGGCCGATCTTCGACCCACTTTTCTCCAGATTGTCACTACGTTTCTCCATTTTCTGTGATCTCTTCTATTATTTTCTTCTCTTTTCTTTCTTACCGCTATTTTTTATTTTTCTTCTTCGTGCTGCCGCTATTTTTATTTTTATTCTTTGTGACAGGGGTTCACTTTGGCCTGGGGAGTCAAGTTCAGCATTCGCTTCAAAGATATCGGGCGCCATCTAGCGTCGTGAATGGGTATAATGTCTAGACCCCGAATATAAGACGACCCCCACTTTTTCAGTCTTATTTCAATGCAAAAACCACCGTCTTATATTCGGGCCAATATGGGACTTTGGCAGAGCGGCTGACAATTGGCATTTGCGATAACCAACATTGGTAGGCAGCCATCGCGGCAGCCGCAGTTTACATTCGATCCTGACATTATCAAGGATTTATTGAGTTTGTTATTATGTGTAAATAAGAATTATATTGACTTCAAAGAACACCAGAACCAATGTTGTAATTTTGATTGAGTGTTAAATTTCACACCACTGTCCATCACGTTCAACTATTTGAACGCTAAGGGAAGTCACATGCTTATTAAATGTTTTCCCATCAGGTGGCCCCACGAAAATAACATTTTCCAGGACATTTATCCAGACTTGACTTACCTGAGCCATCTTGCGTCCATAAAAAAGGTTTTCCATCACAAGCAGGTCCAGTTTCTTCTCAGTGTTGTTCTGAGAGTTCTTGTAACCGATGCGATAAACGCCGAGAATCTTCGCCAGAGCAGTCGGCCTCTGTGACACAAACGTATTGGTCAACAGAGAGAATACGCGTATATTTGCTAACTTGTGATGCACACCTTCTGCTGCACAGCGCCAGTGATGTAGGTAAAGTAGTGGGGAGCAAAGTCCAGGAAGGATTGGACTTCCAGTCTGGGCATCTGCTTCAGGATGAAACGGTCATCTGAAACAGAGAAGAAGATGATGTTCTAATCTCAAAGAACAAGTACTGAACACCAAATTAGAATAGATCCTGATTTTGTTTCAGCTGTGTTCCACTATTAATTTAATGTATGAAGCATTCATTGGTCTTGTTCAAAAAGCTGCTATTTATGTATTGCATATATTGTTAGAAATAGGGAATACACGTTTTAAACAAACTTAGAAGCATTTAAACACGTTAAAATGATATCACTATTACTCAACAGTGACGGAAAGGATATCTCAAATCGCATAATTTTTCTTCATTAGCAAAGTCTGGTGATATTTTGGCAACAAGTGACAAATGATATTGGTACAACATGAACACTGCAAAGGAGAGTCAGAGAGTGTGGATGAGCCAGATGTGACGGAAGGGAGGTACTTTGTCCTGATCTGCAACAGAACCAAATAAACCATGGACTACTTGACACATGCTCTTTATTACAAAATGATAAGCTATTTTTGTTTGTCTTCACCCATTTTGTAAATGACCAATCTACTGCCTTGTGTCTTCACCCTTTCAGGGACAGCGGTTACTACAATGGACAGTTTATCAGGTTACAGGTTGTCTGAAAGGGTTAATGTCTCTATTTCGGTACCTGAACAACGTGGTACACATAATGGCTGCTAAAATAAACAAATCAAAGGGTAATTGTCTTGGTCCATAGACAACACAAAATGTCATGACTCTCAAATGAATTAAAGTATGGAGTTTCACAACATTTTGTAAACAAGTTCCTTGCACAGTATTAAAAAAAATCATTTTGCAAGATGTGGAAAGGGTGTCTAATGCTGATTAGCATTCCAGTTGACCAAGGGTTTCAAACTCATTTTAGCTCAGGGGCAACATAGAGCAAAATGTATTCGACAAGTGGGCTGGAGCGATAAAATCATGATATAGAGTATACCGGTAACTTAAAACGTCGTACGTTTGATACCCCTGCAGGTAGACGCTGATGTAGTTGTGTGTG
>CAAKHF010011925.1:0-13343 GCA_901007745.1 Hippocampus kuda
AATGTGTAATTTCTGCCTCAGAGGTACAATCATGCAAGACAGCCTGCATTAAACAAGCCACGGAAGGTGTTTTAAAAAGGCTAAGAGGTGGACAGTAATTTAAAAAGTCCAATGTACTTCCACGGCTAAAAATCCACTTTGCAGCTTTTACTCTGTAATAAAAGCCCGCTCGCTGAATATTTTATGAGAGACTAACCAACTTTTACCGAAGACATAAAACTCACTTTGGACACCACGACATTAGGTATACTTGCTCAGTCAAATTAGATCCGATACAAGAGCGGAGTCATACGTGTCGATGTGGCTCAATAAATCAGAATTCTTATTTTTCTGTAATAACACAACTTTTGCCCTTGTTTCTTTTTTCCGGTGTGGTGCGAATATATCTGTTAATGCTCTAGCCGACACTTTCAGAAAGGAAGTTGGAGAAGTTATACTGATGGTCTCACCATCGCTACCAAAGACCGCAGTTGTTGTGAGTGGCGCTTTCAGACGAATTACAAGTTGCAAGCACGACTCAGCGGTCGCGCTGTCACCGGGCCACCTCCAGTGGAGCCCAGATGCAACTAAGTGAATCAAAACGTGCAATAGAAGAACAAAACGATCTCCTCGGGAGCTCGTTTACCTGTGGTTAAAACCAAATTGTGGCCGGATTTTCACTCTGTGGACCTGGATTTTCATATTTCATGGTAAAGCGTGTTTAAAAGGAAATTCCAAAGATTTTATTGTCGTACTGAGCATGAATTGAGCTCTAAAAGCTGCCGTTTAGGCCCCGTTAAAGACACATTTACCCCAATGCGTTTGCGGCTGTTGAAGTTATGCAAATGCCGCTATTGCGTAATTAGTATTTAACCAGCCGCACAAACCCGGTTGACTTCCTTATCTATTAATATGTGAGACGCTTGATTGTTTGGTTGACCCGCCGTCTCATTTGAATGCCTCATCTGAAGGCAATCTCATTTCACCCAGAGGGGGTACGTCATGAAAAGCTGGCCCGGTATCAAAGAGGACGGCGACAATGAGCGCAGATGATGTGATAGCTGTTTGATTAAACTAGAACATTCATCCTCTGCATCTAAACTCCTTTCACAGACAAAACCGCGTGCAGGACAATGTACCAGTCATCAGTTTATTATGCGGCGTTACACTCTCGCACCGTAAATCTTTCTCATAGACACTCGGTGCACGTCTTTCCCTTTCAGTCCGAACCTGGCGCTCCGTCTCGTCACTGAGGGGCCCGTAATGACTATCTGCTATTCTGCTCTTCACCACTGAAGTCCCCCCCCCCCATTCATGCTCAATCTCCTTTTACAATGCACTAAAAGGATTAGCCAATTAGACGCTATTTGGTGTCATTGTGAGGGCTCGTGTGCGTGCGTGCGTGCGTCGCACATGCGCGGACAGTGGCAGTGGTAGCAATGAAAGGGAAAGATAGATGGGCTGTCTGTCCCCCCACTCTTCATTCCCATTTGAATTGCTGCTGGGGGTCATATTAGTCATCCCCGCAAGTCAGCCAGCAACACAGATCAGGACATCCGCGTGTGTGTGCGTGCGTCTGACAGGCCGCAGTGGCTGACGGAGAAAGTGATGGAGTATTACTTTTCAATAATTCAACCCATCATTCTCCGCTTCTCCCCCCGTCGTCATCGCCGTCCTCCTCCTCCTCCTCCTCTTGGTCTTCCTCTTGCTCCCGTTTAATTTGTGAGTTTAATTTCCCCCGTGTCATGACAATGATAAGGGGAAGTGCTTGCTTCATTACACGGGAGTCATCATCAGTTACTTGGCGTGAAACACAGATTGATTCCGGTTATCTAACGTGTTACATAACACAGCAATACATCTCGCTTTTTGCATTGAGGCAATCGACATTACAGCAGATGCCCAGTAAATCAGATGCACGCCAATACATGCCGGCAAAATGGGAATAGTTTTGCGCTGTCGAATTTAAATCGAAATGTCTGCTAGAGAGTCACTGGTGATGTCGTGGTACGTTTGTCTGACTTGGGTGCAGACAGTGTGGGTTAAGTTCCCATTCTGTGATGGTGCGAATGGTTGTCCGTCTCTAGATGGGACTGACTGGCGAGTCGTCCAGCTTGTCGACTGCCGTTTGCCCAAAGTCAGCTGGGATAGGCTCCAGCGGCCCGCGACCCCCAACGGGATAAGCGGTGCTCAGCCCATTGCACCCCCACGCTTCACACACAAGTCAATGGGTTACTGAGACCCCAGCACTAACCCAGAAAGCTGCTATTTCCAAAGCACTCAAGCACACCACAACAGCACTGGGCGAGTAGGCCCCAAGAAACCGCCAGAAATGCCCCCCCTCCCCTCCAAGTTGATGTTATACAGTATTGTACTCCTTCAGAAAACAAACTGATTGAGTGTGAGTACACGGTACCTCTGCGGATTGCAGTCAACTCGTGCAACTCGTTTTGCTTCAGTTGCTGCAAGGCATGAAAAATCAAAAATCATTTCAACTTGATCTAGATTTGACTTTCAATTGATCAATGAATATGTCCATCCAAACTATTCAAAAGGGAAAACGGTCAACCAATAAAAAAAACAAATTTGATGTCCCATATCAAACTGTTATTCGAGTCCGAAGTAACAAAATGTAATAAGATCCGACTGAAGCAGAGCAAATTACAACCTAATATGGAAGAAATAAAAACATGTTGAATTGAGATGTGTGTGTTACATTCATAGTGCTGACAAAATTTCATCTGGGACATCCTCGGAAGGACGCGTACACATATAATTTAATGACACTTTGGGGATTAAATTGCAGATAAAACAAATAAAGAACAAACAGACAAACTCGTGACAAAACCATAACTTTGGTGGCAGTAGTGAAATCGCAATTTAGTAAAAGTGCAGCAGCCACAATAGTAAGTTACTAAAGCTTAAGAAATCCCGACCCAGAGAACAATACTGTGGCCGAGAGTGACCTAAAAAAACAGACACCGTGAACCAGATAGATAATACATGCATCTGTTCAAAATTAACATGCAGACAGTGAGAATTAAAGCGGTGCCATCTGGCAGTGTGGAGGTACAGTGGAAAGTTCCATGGTCATTGTGTGGGAGCTGCAGGTATAAATCTTACAACGTGGTAGCACAATACTGCCTTCCACCGGCTGCGGTAAAAACGATTGGCTATGCTCTATGCTCGATGTCAATGAGCGTGTATGTGCGTGGAGGGGAAGGTGGGGGGTGGGGGAGGGGGTCCATTGTGAGTCAGCCTTGCTTTGTGTCAGGCGGGTCAGCGGGTGCTCAAAAGTATGATACCCCCCCACCCCCCACCCCCCTTGCACACACAGAAAGCCCCCTGCTTGGACACAAAGAAAAGTGCAAACACTTTTGTGCAGATAAGTGACGAACACGTGTTTCTATCATCACTCGCAATCTCACAGACGCGCTTGTAGCACGCCGACTGCTCAATCAATATTGAGCACTTTAACACTCATAAAAGTGAAATGAAACTGTCATTACAGAGAAATGAGTCACTTGGCTAATATCTACCAATATTCTGTCGTTAGCTAGTTGACAGCCCCAAAACGCATCTTTCCTAGTTACGGAACATCTAGGTGTTATTTAAAAAGTCATGTCTTACAGTTTGTACTTTGTGTTATTGAGGTTACCGTAGTATGTTGGAACAAAAGTAGTGTAGATAGTTAACAAGCAGTAAGTATGCGCACAAATGTCTGTCAGGGTGTGTTAGCCACAAGATGAATGATGTGTTAACTTTCCCTGAAGTGTGTGTGATGTGAACGGACACACTGACACACGGATGCAAGGAGGTGATGGCGCAGACGAGCCCACTGCCCGTTCATCAGCAGCAAGGAGACCCAGCTAGCTCACAAGCTACTTTTTGGCTAGCAGCACCGCTCTTTTTTTCACAAATCAAACATTTAGGGATCTAAAAGTTAACACTTTTCAATGTGGTATTTCAAATTTGAAGACATTTATTTTCACTTTGCGGGGATTTAAATAATTTAAGGAGAGTTCATCAATCAACACAGAATTTTGTGGACATCGATCATTAAACTACTCAGGGGGTCAATTTTTGTCATTGAATGTTTTGCCCAAATCTGCCCAAGATTTTTCTCTTTCACAAAAATCCATCCATCCATTTTCTAATCCGCTTATCCTCACAAGGTCATGCTGAAGCCTATCCCAGCTGTTTTCGGGCAGCAGGCAAGGTACACCCTGAACTGGTCACCAGCCAATCGGAGGGCACAAATGGACGAACAACTATTCGCGCTCACACTCACACCTAGGGACAGTTTAAAGTGTTCCATTGACCTGCCCCGGACCCCGAGAAAACGCACACAGTCACGGGGAGAACATGCAAACTCCACACAGGAATACCGCAGCTGGAATCGAACCCTGCACCTCTGCACTATGAGGCCAGCATGCTAACCCATCGTCCACCGTGCCGCCCGTGTAACAATAATATAATATGTATAAAATATATATACTGATAATAATAATAATAATAATAATAATAATAATAATAATAATACATTTTGTTTATAAGTGCCTTTCAAGACACCAAAGGACACTTTACAATAACAAAAAACACAAAATATATATATTTTAGTTATGAATTAAGAGTTAGATTCAGCGACAGGTGGATTTTTTTTCTGAAAATACAATACCAGTTAATTGCAACGCATGGTAAAATCTGTATTGCACACGCTTTTATAGGCTAACTTTTGAAAAAATGATGGGTTAGGAAAAAAGTAAAGACATTTTTTGAAATGAGCATTAAAAATATGTTTAGGGGCACATAAAGTCAGCTGTGATTGACCACGCGGCGTAATCGGACCTTTGCTTGAAAGAGAGTAAGTGTGTACCAAGTTTTTGATTCAACCTCCAAGCTTTACTTGTTGTCATGAGATTTTTCAGGCGGCCCCATAGTCGAGGGAAAACATTAACCGAAAGGAATGGTACTGTCTGAGATAGTGCGTCTTATTCTCAGAGCGTGAAAATCCTGCACATAAAAATCTTCTACGCAGATAACGTGATGTCACCAAATGTTCTCCCCATTGATTTCCTTGTGTATGGCCATGACAATCAATCAGCAGATATACTGCAAAGCTGTCTGTTTTCTTCACATTAAGAAGAAAATATAAGACAACTTGTGACATCTATGGCCTGCTAGATTTACACCTCATTTGTCCGCGCCACTCCAGGACCACCAAATACAGTATATCTTCAATTCTTTGTTGTTGTTTTTTTGGGGGAGAGTACCTCATACGTCATCCCGCGGGATGCTCCCTGAAACATTCCGTTTGAATATGCGTGGCACCAAGGTTATAAATCACACGAAAAGTGAAGCTCTCCAGCTCCTTCTCCATTGTGAGGTTGAGTCCTTTATTTAACACTCAAATATGGTCTGGGCCCGTTTGGGTAGAATACATCAACAGGAGTAGAACACAAAGAGCGGCACACTTCAACACACAAAGAAGCAAGCAGCTTTTTTTTTTCCTTCCTTCAGCTGAAGGCTTGTTTGCTTAGTGTGGGTGCAGGGCACAGAGCGGGCCGGAGGGACCGAGGGAGGGGAGGTTAGCACATCCAAGGCCGATGCAGAAGCAGGAGGTGTCCGGGTGACAGTGGGGAGGGGAGAAGGAGGGGAGGGGGAGGAGGGTACACGGGCGGATCTTTTGTGAGGGCCTCGAGTTAATCACTTGAGCGGCACACGTCGCTTCTGAGGGTGCACATGTTGTACACTTACTCCCCCCGGGGAGCGATGGTTGGGGCAGGAGGGGGTGTAAAGAGGGAGGTCCCAAAAACAAACACACGCACACACAGAAAATGCCATTTACATGTCAGTTATAATGCAAAGCCGACCCCACCCCTCAACTGCACATTATCGGACCCCGTTGGCCTAGTAGCGTTTTTGGTGTTCTGATACGGGTCTGTGCGTGTGTGAAAGGGCTGGGCGTCCTCATGCAGGACTGGACAGATCACTCGTGGGAGGCCTGGTTAGAGGTGCATGCTTAGTAAGTAAAAAGCCGTTTCACCGTGTATGCATGTGAGTGTTGTGAGCGTGATAGTGAAAGCTGGAGCAACACAATAGGAGCAATGACTGTTTGTGCTTTTGCAGATGCAAAGTTCACTGCCATTGTTTGGCTCCGTGTACAGTAATATCTGCGTGCTTCATGGATTAGATAACGAGATTCTGGATTTGTTTTTCTTTATTTTGACAGTGATCAGACTTTTGTTTCCTTTATTTTGACAGTGATCAGACTTTTGTTTCCTTTGAATGACTTTTTGTGTAAAAGGTTTCTCTGCCGTGCTCGCCGCCCATTATCTTCCTCCTCATTGCATTTCAGCGCGATGTCGTGTCTGCTTATTGTTTTCTCAGATGATGAAAATTGATCAGCGCTTGCACCGCTATTCATTCTTTTACTCTTGTAATCAAAACAAGAAAGTCAAATGACACTGCCGGCGGGCCGCAAGATTGGGTATACCTGGACTAAATCCGTGATTTACGAATACGCGAGCTGTTTTTGTGAGAGAAAAAAAATGCAGTTTTAATTACTTTAATTACATTAATTAATAAACTCTCATTTAACAGCAATCATGATGATACATAGTACATTTATTTTTACATGCCTTTCTGGGCACCAAACAAAGTCTAAATAACAGGGGAGCAAAAGCAATAAAACAAATATGAAATGTCTGCTCAATATTTTTCTGTGTATTTTATTAAATACCTATTTGATTAAAAAATAAAATATTGACAAAAAGGGTTCATTTAAATAGCAAGCAGATAAACCATGATAAAATGCAAAACTATGCAACATACAAATGTGACGATGTGAGTTTATGTTTATTGTTTGCTTGTCATTTGAGGTGGTTATAAGATACCATAAAATAAGGTGAGAGGGGAAATTCAAGTGTTCTCGGCACATTAGCGTAAAACAGCGCACAGGTGCAAAAAAATAACAATACTACAAATAAAATTTGCATTAGTTCCATACATACTCTAGATCACAGGTGTCAAAGTGAAGGCCCGGGGGCCAAATGTGGCCCACCACATAATTTTATATGGCCTGCGAAAGCAAATCAAACATGGCAACTTCCATGATGCTTGCTAAAACATGGACCAAAAATTCCAATTCTCATATGTAATAAATGAGAGACATAGTAAGCATTTTCTTGTTGCCAAACACCTCATAACAGGAACTTAAATGACAGTTGAATAAACCATAATTCTTGACTTCCTGATATGATTACAGTCATAATGGCCGTCCAAGGGAAACGGTATCTAAAATATGGCCCGTGACGAAAATGGGTTTGACACCCCTGCTCTAGATGATTTGTATATCTAGCTTTTGATAATATTTCTGATCATATTCAACGTTCAATCATACACCATGCGCAGTATGTGAAAAATAAGTCTCGCTTATTCCAGTCTAGCGTGACACGACTACCATGATATCATATTAATAAAAATCATGAATATATTCTGAATTGACTCTGTATTAAAAACTACGATCTTTGTAAAGACCTTTGACCCTGCGATGCCACTCATCTCATTAAATTGCAGGCGTACCTCCAAGGTGTACCTCATTGCGGCTGAGCGTAAAACACATATCGAGCCATGCGTCCAGTAATGCTAAATGACCCTTTTAATTCCAATGTGATGTGATTAACTACACGATAGTCCAAGCCTTTGTTGCTGCGGTCATTATAAAGTGGTGAGGGGCTGAGGACCAGCTGGTGAGGGGGTGCCTCTGAGCCTGATAGCCGCCACTCTCCACTCTGGGTCAGATCATGTCACACTACATCTGGGGCCTCATTGTCTTTTCCCGCGGATGGACAGAATCGCCCGCACCGCTGTGGAATTATTTGGGGGTGGGAATTACCAATGGGAACGTAAACATCAAGAATACATGCATGTTTTTTCAGTAAAATGAGGGTGAGGTATTAATCAAATGTTTGCAAGTGGTCAGTCAATGTTCAAATTTGTTTAAAAGTAGAACACAAAGGCCTTTTGAGTCCAATCCAACGGTTAAGCCATAAATCGAGACACACAAAGCCGGGCACGGAGCCAACATGGGCTTCTTTTTTTTTATTATTTTTTATTCCACTGTGTTTACTTTGGAAATGAAAGCACACCTGCTCCAGATGTCGCTTCTTCAACGAACGGGAAGCAATGAAGTTAAATAAACAACAGTTAAAATTGCTTTAAATCGGTGCTGGCATGAAATTTTACGAGAGAAAAAAAAACGATCTTACATCTTTTAAACTTCATCGTGCTATGTTTGCAGATGAACTTCTCTGGGGTGGTCATGAGCTGAGTCAACCCTCCACTTGCCCGGCGGGAACATGGGGAGCGTCAGCAGCCTCATCACCAACGACGAACTCAACAGTAAACACTGCAAGGCGTCAGAGTTGAGGTTGAAAAACAGAACGAATCAGCCTCGACGCAATGGCGGTTGCAGCCTTGATGACTTACTCAAGTGTAGCTTCACTCAGGCTTCCTCCTCTTCCTCCTCCTCTCCCGCCCACCTCCCTAAAGGCCTCTCGCACTCCCGGTCGGGACGAAGCGAGGACTTTTTTTACATCAAGGTGGGCCCATGCGCTTTTGAATGACACATATGTGCTCTTCTGTCAGATAAAGATGAGAAAAATGAATGTGCTTGATATAAGGTGAGCCATAAACCGAGGTCAGCGCACCACAGAGGAGGCTCAACAGAAGACTACATCGGTGGACGGAGCGGACAGGAGAAATCTGATGAGCGACCCAAACTAATGTCAGGGACTGATGGGGTAAGAATGCAGTGATTGTCAGTCCACACGGTGACACGTCTTTGTTTCATGAAACATGAAACATTGAAGCCGCAAATTTGTTCGCATGATTGTTGTCATCAGACTTATGCTTACGAACAAGCCTTTATTCTTGACTTCTGCTTTCAAAACTAGTTATCCATCACTTTGTTGTGCACCGTGAGTGTAATATGTGGAGGTGATATAATTCACGAAATTCACGGTCATAATGGCCCTCCGAGGGAAACCATCACCACAATTTGGCCCGCGACTAAATTGGGATTGACACCCCTGCTGAGTAGAACCATGCAAATCGGCCAAAAAAAAAGAAAAAAAAGTAATAACAATGAGCTTATGGTAAGTGTATGACTATTATAATTTTAAATATAGTATGTTTCCAATAGTTCCGCAGCAGTGGGTAGAAGTAATTCACGTGTATTGTCGAATTGACAGGAAGTAGTTTTGGCCCTCGGATCTGACTTCCCAGTGCTCCATTATGCTCCATTAATGAGTCAGAGACTTCAGGAGTGCACTCTTAAAAAAAAAAAAAAAAAAAAAAAGCTCCTGAAACGTTTAAGCGAGAGTTCTCACAGCAGGTAGCGGACAGTTGTCGCTTGTGAACCTTCTCATTTTCATAATTACCCCTTTCCAAATGAATAACCTTGATCTACTCGGGGAAGTGATTTGAGTGCGCTGACAATAAGGAGGTGAAAATGACCTTCTCTGAAAGCTTTAGAAGCCTCAGGGATCCCAGGCCAAAGTTGGGGGGCAGAGGAAGCAGAAATGGGAGATAGATCAGCGTCCAATTGAGCTTGGTAGATAGGGAGAGAGATTTATTTTTTCAAATCAAAAAAAGGCCCCCCCACATCCCAGTCATGTCGACGGCGAGGAGGAATGCTGAGCTCACATGCGTTCCTTCTTTACCATAGCATCCCATATTATTAACAACCCAGGAAAGGGCTATTCATCTTCCTTCTGGCAGCATATGAGAGGTGGGTGGTGTGGTATACAGAATGAAGAAGTTGGGGGGGCAGAAAAAGGAAAGGGAGCTACTGTATGGTTCCACTTTCTTGAACAATACAAATGGAGAGGGACTGTGGCATTCAGATTGTCCCGCATCCAATGTTTTCGTATCATGCCTGTTGTGGGAGATGCCAGTAAGTGATACAGCCTACAGCGCAATGCTAACTTGGGGTGCTATCGGGTTGACGATCCAAAAAGATGGTGGGTTAGGAAGTTAACAAGACGCACCGGTGTTCTGGTTCGAACATATACAATACAGTAAGGGACAGACAACCAGTCATACTCTCAGTCACAATGTTACATAACCCATTTTAAACATCCAAAATATTAGCAGACATGTATGATCCGGGTAGAAGGTGGCCTGTGAGTGCCCACTTGACATCTCTGTGATTTTCCCAAGCTAACACTCTCATTCGCCTGTAGCTTGCAGTTCCTTGGAGACCGACTTTAGCTGGTGCGGTACTCAAATCAGTGACTTCTTCTGCCATGTCAAGGTCAAGGACGATCAGCGCTCTTCTCCCTTGCGATACTTGAAAGGATGAGAGGGGCCGCTTTATCTGGCTGTCAATCAAGTCGGCTGTGTTCACGCCCAAAACGATTGGCTATGCTCTATGCAAAAACTCCTTTTTTAAATGCACCATGCGGCACCGGCTCACATGAGTCTGCAAAAATACCAAAACTTAGTCTATCCCGCCCATGCACAGATTTAGACCATGCCTCACGCCAGACTTGCGTTGGGCATTAAAATAGAGTCTGCGTCAAGCGGGACAAGACCTGGTGTGAATTTCCTGATCTAAGTGCATCCGAAATCAATTAGGATTGGCTCCACCTTTTCCAACTTCCATGCGGAACAGGTGGTATAGAAAATGGATGGATGGATGGATATTGTGGCAGACTCTGAAGAAAGTTAGTTGCTGGGACTTTAAGTTGTGCATCCTTGGCTCTGTCAGGCATGGGATGACGTGCATTTTATAAGGCCGTCAGCTGAAAGGAGTTAGTGACTATGAAAAAAAAAAAGGGGCGGGAGGCGGGCAGAGCATTTCTGACAACGTGTCATTTCACTCTTCTAGACTACTGCTGAGAAGTCGCTGGTCCGATCCACGGCATACAAGCCTTTAAGTCCCAGAAGTGTATCCTCTACAGAAGCACAGCGCAACAGCCTGGACCGCATCCTCAGCCAAGTGGACAAATCAAAGAGTCCCGACATCCGACACAAGCGAGACACATCCTCTGGTCTATATCTAAACGACACCGATAAAACTTCAAAATGTTATGATGTGGGTTGAATGCCAAACAAGCGTTCAAAAATCAATCCCCAACTTTCCTTTCAGGGAATCTGTCAGACTCTGGTCGCAACTCCATGTCAAGCCTCCCCACCCACAGCACCAGTGGAAGCCTAAGTGCTTGCACAGGCCCTGTCAGTCACAGCGATGGCAGCTCCGCTCCCGCCAACTGCCTCCTCAAGGGAGCTCAGCCCAATTTGTCCCCCCGGGTGAACAGCGGGGGTCGAGATGGTGGCTACATGGCTAGTTTGAGCCCTGGGGGCTTGTCATCAAAGGCTCAAAGCGACGGTGGCTCCCCGCTATCTTCACATCGGCCGAAACGTCTCTCTGAAACTGCGGGAGGGAGTCGGTCCCCTCTGACGACAGATGAGTCACTCATCGAAACGTTGGAACAAAGACTACTGGAGAGAGAGAATGAACTGCAAGAGTTACAGGTCCGAATTTGGCTCTCACGCCGCCTCGTTGAGCTCGTCGCTGCTCAACGTGCTACTTTTTTGTACTTCTTCTTTTCCTTTCCACTTGTCCCGTTAAGGATCGGCACAGCGAGTCAACCTTTTCCATCTAAGTCTATCGTTTTCCATCTAAGTCTATCGTCTGCCAACTGCCTTCACGTGTTCCCTCATGACTATCAACCTTTTCTTTGGTCGTCTTCTCGCTCTCGCTCTATGTTCTCGTCATTCATCAGCACAACGGGTGTCTGTCAGTGACTGACAGACGGACTTTCCGTCAGTACTGACAGACTGCCCACCTCTGGTTAAGCCGAATTCTCCTTTCTCCAAGCTGTGATGACTGATTTCGTCTCACTATCAACATGTTTGCTGCGATTTCTCCCAAATCAACAACAGGTCAGCTATGAGGTGAAGGAAGCGGCCACCTACAAGTTCTTCGAGGAAAGACAAAAGTATTGCGCGGACGAAATGCAAGAGTTGAACCACCGATGCTCCGCGTCGTTGCAACAAGCCTCGCAGATGGCCGCCAACGGCCGCCAAGCACTGCAGCTGCATGTCAGCCAACTCCAGGTCAGAACACCTCAACTCCTTTCACAGGATGGACTAAATTGTTCCCTCTTGATGAGCTTTGCATCTCGCGCAGGCAGAAAACGAGAAACTCAAGGAGGAGCTTGCCGCGCTGAACCGAGAGAGGGATCTCATCGAGCGAAGGCTGAGCGCCTACGAGGAGGAGAACACGCAACTCGCTCCGACGCTCGAGGAAACTCAGTGGGAGGTGACACATGATTGTACCATTACGGGACCTTTTTTTTTTTAAGTCCCTGTGAAATGAAAGTGAACACGTCTTATGAATTTGACACACCACAGCGAATAAGAGTGTTGCTATTGTTGTATTGTGACGTCTCTTCCCAATGGGCAATGGGAATTTTTCCCAGGACCCTGTCAAGAGAGGAAATATCCTATCCATTCAAAAATCCAACACTGTAAAATATGTATCATATCTGGAAAGATACCAAAATGCCAGCACGCGGTGAGAAATATATCTCTGTCTCCATAAGAGGAACATTTGCCGCTAAAATACTTGAACAGCCCCCAGAAGGGTACAACGCACACAACAGAGGACACTGTGATCTTTTGTGTCCCAATGTAGGTGTGCCAGAAAGCAGGCGAGATCTCCCTTCTGAAGCAGCAGCTGCGAGACAGCCAGGAGGACGTCAGCCACAAGCTCAATGAAATAGTTGGCCTCAGGGCACAGCTGAAGGAAATCACAGCCAAGGCGGAGATGCTCAAGGAAGAGAACAAAGACGGCGGCGACAGGCTACGCTCCCGCACCATCCAAGTGAAGGTTAGGTTCTTTCGGAATGTCTTTACACGCTCGGGTTGAAATTCAAACAGAGACTAACGACCTGCTCTTTATTATAATTTCAGACAAAAGTACTTGGTAAGAATGTTGAGTTGCTTTTCGGTAGGTCCACTTGATGTCAAAATTTATTCAAGCACGCTCTCTGGTCATAATATCAGGTGCACCTGCATAGTCACTTTTCCAAAACAAGAGCACTCCTCAGCTAAAGTGAAATACTTTTTTTTTTGTTCTTGTCATCACCACCGTTGAGAGAGTTTCAGGGAAATAATCCAGCCGCAGCACAAACAGACAAAACTTTTTGCACTAGTGCTCGATAAAGCTGCAAATGCCCAGTTTTGATTGACACACTTTGAGAGTATTATTTCCACGCTCATTGGGAAACAGGATTATGCCGAAATACAAACTTCATGTTCCCTATCGTGACAATTTGTGTGAAGGATGTATT
>CAAKHF010011926.1:0-15170 GCA_901007745.1 Hippocampus kuda
CTTAGCGTCTGAGTGCTGAAAACTTTGCATGGCACTGCCATTTTCTAATCAGTTTACCAGAGGATAAATTTTGGTTTGTCATCGCTCAAGTAGTACATGTCTGTGTGTGTGTGTGTGTGTGTGTGTGTGTGTGTTCAAACATCAGACAATTAAATCAAAGTCAAGCCTTTTATTTTATTTGGGCCGCATGTATCAGACAGTCGTCGTGGCTCACACACTCGCACAGAAACTTCCTCATGCACGCCCCAGCATACAATGGCAGCTGAAACATCCAAATACAGGACAGAAGACACACGGTGATCCCCCACCCCCAAACATGTTCGATACTCACCACGCACGCACGCACGCACGCACACACGCACACACGCACACACACACACACACACACACACAGTGTGGCAGGCTTAGATTACAGCACTGATGTCACTTCCTGCTCTGTACCGCTCCCCTCTTAATGACCAGTCAGAACACAGCTTATGCTATTAGCAAATCGCATTTTACCAAATTGTGATAATATTTCAAATGCAATTCATTGTTCAGCCCTAATTGGATATGTGCTAAATCGATCGCAATGGAATTGGACAGATAAGATATACTCAGTCAACACAAGCTTGATAACACTGAAATACACAAATTGGTGATGTATCCACAGTCACACCCAAAGACACACACACACACATCATTGGCAGTGAATGAGTTCATTTAGCAATTTAGTTGACTATTGCTGCGGACAATTGCTGTTCACTTAACAGGGAGACATTGGCTCGGAAATTCATTCCAATATACAGGGGTTTTGTTGTCACTGCAAAAACAAACATTCAATTACACCCCTGACAAATCAAATCTAACATCGTGACAGTACAATACATGACAATACTAAATGTTTAAGATGAACAGTGTTAAAAGAAGCAAAACAGTCAGAACGTTTTCAGAAGATTTTAAAATTAGAGTAATCAATCCTAAACCTTCAGTCTCACTTTACTTGAACTAAAATTGGACGTGAATGATTCTCTGTCCATACGTTTTTTTCCCCCTCACTTATGTCACTCACCAAGCATCACTATCAATACTGGACACGGGGCTTTGCTTCCACTTTCGATGCACTCCGAGCAACGCTATCATTATTGGAACCTGACATGTATTATTCAATGAGCATGTGTAGAGTGGAGGAGCAGAAGAAAGAACAAACCTCGAAAGGCTGCTCCAAAGTGAAATTCACAGAGCACGTGCATGAAGTTGTGTTGTCCCAGCTGTAGTTTTTGGCACAGCTAAAGCATGGGCTCGAAACATCCACACCGGTGTAATCAATCTGAAAATAAAATGTGAGTCATTAAAAAACAAAACGAAACACGATGCACATTTAAAGCACAGGAAATGCTTAACGTTAGAGATTGCAGATTGCGAGCAAAACAATCTCAAACTCGAGACGTTTTTGAAAGTGTGTGACTAAGAATTTACACAAACAATCCCAACAAAAATATAGAAAATGTGTATCTCACTTCACAGGAGTACTTTTTTTGCAGCCAAACTACACGTTTCAACCTTTTTGCTCTACACTTGTTTTACAATAAATATTTTGTATACAATGTTTAGCAGGATAACAGTGATTTGTACAAAGCATTCCTTTTCCTGTGAATTATTGTTTTTAGCTCGGGGTGGGTACCGGAGCCCGGTACTGAACTGGCCTCGGGGAGTGATTTTTTAAAAACTGCAGTACCAACAAGCTCTACATTTAAAAGTTCTGTTTACCGTCTTGTAAAAATTATTCAAATAAATTTTTGATTGATGTAGGCAGTATGATCTTGCTGCATAACTTAAGGAACAGCCATATTGTTTAATGAAAGCCTGCTCTGAGCATAGGTAATCACATACGAAACACGTGTCGTGATGTTAAAAACAAAACAAAAAGCTTTTCTTGCGGGAACATTTTACATGATCGGCAGGCTTGACTCTTCGATCATTTCCAAGCAGCCTCAGGGCTCTACACCAACTTTTCCCCTGGTAGTACCAGTGCGACGAACTCTCTCAGTTGGTCTTAACAGCACATGATTTGATTGCACTCCTTTTCGGGGATGGGGTACGGGATACACAATAAGACCATCTAAGTTGATAAATAGTAATAGACATCAACTACTGCTAACCTTTTATGACTGAAAATAAACGCAACAGCTTGTGCTTGCTTGCACAGAGGAATCCACAAGTCTGCTTCAGCCTACAACAAACGTGATATTTGCTGTTGTTTATTTTTCACATCAACATTTTCAATTCATTTGTATTCAAAATATATTTTAAAACAATTTACTTAACATACAAATAGAGTAAAAAATAACATTAACACATTAAATTTCAAGTTTTTCTTGATTTATATAGAGCATATGCTCTATACTGTATAATGGTTGAGTGCACTGTACGAGTGCACTCAACCAGATGAGCTATCAACACTAGCATGCCAAGAGCCTTTCTGTTGGCCCAACGTGGCCGATTGCAATTTCAGTGGTTAGGCTAAACGAGGCTGGTGGTACCTGGAGGGTACAATGTAAAGAAACAGCGGAAGGTTAGAAGAAGACATAAACGCTACCTCGAACTCCTTGATGTTGTTTGACGTTACATACAGGCCGATACCGATGGGGATGAAAATGAGACCGATGACGAAGAACGCAGGGAGCACGGTTCCAGCCGTCAAGATGGGCTGCCAAGCAGGTAGTCTCTGTTGTTTAAACGCCGTGTTGTCCGGTTTCTTGCTTTTCACGGCCCCTGCGCCGCCATGACTAGAGGGGCCTGAGTGGTGGCCGTCTTCTTCCTTAGCGTTGTAGCTCGACGCCATCATGGTTGCAATCCGCTCCGAGTCAATAACACTGTTGTAGACAGCCGCTCAGTTCCCGACAAGACAAGACACGTAACTTGAAGATAATTTGCAAAATCCCGAGACTGGAGGGAAAGTCGGACTACGGAATCTAAATAGTTGCTCGGGATAGCTTTGACTCCATCTGATTTAATAGTTCCATCCTACACCAAGAAGTAGGAAGTAGCAAGGTAGAAACGAAAGGTTGACGTCACCACAGCGAAGTGACGCCCACTAATGCTGTCAAGCACCATAAGCCACGATGGAATCAGTGTATCATTCATTCATTGTTTTTTCAAAACAAAACAGGAAGTTTAATTTTTATTTTTATTTTTGTCAATACGGATAAAGACTCGTTTTCTGATTAACTTGTTTTGCGCAAATGTACTGTAAATGTGAAATGAAAAACAATCTTCATTATAGCAAAATTAAAATACAAAATAGTAATCAATGTTCCTTAAATCGATATATTAAAAACATGAAATAACAACAGAGAAAAAAACAAGGGTATCACTTACATTGAAATAAATTGAAAGTATTTAAAGTTTTCCGAGGTTTTTTTGTTATTATAGTCATTTAAATTTTTAATCAAGAATATGGTATTAATGCAAAAGGTTGTAAAGGTAGCTTTCTGACTGCCATACTTACATTAATGAATAAGCAAATTTAGCCCTAAGTATTAAATTAATAATGAAAAAAGGATCTTCATAAACATACAGCACTTCCTAAAAAACAAAACAATATGTTGCCACTTGCCACAACGTGGCTAAATCCAGAAAACTTTGCGCGTACACAAAGATCCAGGTGCATGAATATCTGCGAACACATGAAGTCAATCACGTTCCTTTCGTACATCTCAATCAACGCAGAAATGTTGGGGTGCCAAACTTCTCCCTCTCCACGTCTTTATATAAATATGCAAAATTGTAGAAACAGTACCCAGTGGTGGGAATAATCACGCTGCATGATAAAATAATCAGATTATGAAGACATGACTCACCACTGAAAATGATGGAAATCACAAAACGTGAGCTGCAGATCCTGGTAAATGAGATCAAGAACCATATTCTCTGGTACACTGTCCTCTAAGATGTATACTTCTAAACATAAAGGTGAAGAAAAAAATGTTGGGATGTGCCTCTTATCTGTCTGCATACCCCTCACAAAGTACTGTAGGCAGGTGCGCCCCTCTGTGGCAGTATATCTACAGTGACGCGGGGGACGCTGTTGTGTAAAGTATATAATCAAAAACAAGGTCATCAAAACACCTATTGAACCATTTGAACAAGTAGCACCCAAGTGAAGAAGTGGAAAGCATGAAAATGTGAGCAGAGTTTGCATAGCCTGCCCACGTAAAAAGCAGTTTAGCCACTAATAACAAGCCCGCATCCATCGGACAAAAGCGATTGTCTTTATTGATCGCGCATTTGCAATTAGCAATGATATTAATGCTGTATGTAGGATCATAACTTACAATTATTAGGCTTAAATTGTAAGTTAGTCAGTATTTGTTGTTCTTGAAGGGTCTCAGATCCACCACTGTCAAGTGCCAGAAGTTGTACTTCTACCAGGGTACATGAAAACCCTGTCATATCAAAGCCAAAAGGTAAGCACAGCTGCAGAATTAGCACAGATTAGAATTAACTAACTCTGGAACCAGTTCACATTTGAATGATAAACATAATTTGGTTTCTTGGTGATGCATTGCTGCCTCCATGACAATGGAGTGTATGGGCACTTGCTTGATGAGGAGGATACGTAGAATTCACCACATGTTACAGAAAACAACTTGATTCAACTTGCAAAGACGAAACCGTGCATCAAAGACAAACATTAGATTCGTGCTGCTTTCTTCCAATGACTATCAAGATTTCAAAATTAGTTTTATTCAAAATATGTTAAATAAAAAATGATTTACAGGCAATTAAAACACAAAAACCATTCAAATAAACTGCATACAACTGAAGTTTTTCTCATTATATGTGACACAATGAGCAATTAGTCGCAGAGTGGTTTGACCTTTTCCTCTGTATACATTTTAGTAATGTAAATAACAGAAGTATATGTGATATGTGAGAGGGAGGGACAAAAGACTTTCCATATATACAATGCTTTAGATCAAACATCATTTGCATCACTCACTTGGCTGTTGTTTTATCAAGGTGTGATTGTCTATCAAGCACCATAGAGTGTTTTGGTTTGTTAATCAGCCTTTTCCTCCATTTTGATAAGAAATGTCATTTACGGCTGATTTCTTAAGTTCTATCCTCATAGATTGACTCTCGGCACGCGTCTCTGCTTTCACTCCACTCGTTATGCCCAAGGAACCAAGCGCCGTCTTCCCTGTTTTCAGGCTCTTGGACATTGGGATGCGGGTCAGCCCTGTACGAGGGGCCTGGGAATCGTGCCCACACTGTTTGACAATAGAGGGACAGAAAGACAGAAAAACAGAGAAAGAGAGAGAGAGAGAGTACAGTTTCTCAGGCAAGAGAATGAAAGCAGTTGGTATTTGATTGGAAAATGAAGAGTAATTTGTTTTAAAAAAGCAAAAAGGGAATTCAAAATTTCTTAACAGTTTAAATCACTGGACAGAAACAGAATGAACATGCAAATATTTATTCATTCTTTCATTTGCAATCCAGTTAGCCGGGCATGGTTTCTGTGTGTTGTTACTGCTGCAAAGCTGTTTTTTGTCAACCAGGGGGCACTGAGCCATGTGAATCTGTTTGTGAATGTAAACACTGTGAAACAAATATAAATTGCAGCATGCCTGTAGCAGGGTGGCAAGCTGCCACATCATTAGCTCTGCTGTGCTGAGGCCAGCCCTTAGGGCCTTTTTTTGTCACGCTAGCAATCTGAGTCACAAAGAGCATATCATAAGGTCCACTGAAACAGCAACACTATTTCGCTCTCAAGGCTTTCAGTCCACACAGAAATACGCACAAATTATCAACATCTAAATGTGATTTACTTATCTGTTTTTTTAAAGTTAATTTTTTTGACTCAGATTGTTGACTAGTTTCCCCAGAATTCATCTACTTTTTTTTTCTTTGAAATGGTTTCAGGCACAATACAGTACACAATTTTCATATGTTTGGAAGACTAATCGTAATGGAAGGCCAGTACTGTGCAAAAGTCTTTGGCAAGCACATTAGCTTTGTTGTTATAAGCAGTTCAGCAAGCCACAACATGGTGACCACTTGCAGAAGATAATGATCTCTATTGACACCATTGCTCTCTCATTTAAATGAGGTTTTAGCCAATCAAAATATTACCACTGGGTCATATTACTCAATGAACACTTCTGTGACTGTGTCAATCAAGGATTCATTCCCCTTGCAAAGAGAGAATATTTGATATGGCTCTTACAGTAGATATGTAAAAGATGTCATATTGTTCAGCTGGTCATAATGTATTGTGTTTAAGGGTTTGTTTTATTTTTATCATTGTTATTTCGCAGGCTACTTCCTTGTCCGTGGAAGGCGATGAACAGTTGGATTTAGATTCTGGGCTATGGGCTATCGAATTGATCCAAATGCGTACAGTATACATAGCTGTGCAGTATATGTACCTTTATCTAGATCCTTCTCAAAATATGAGGTACCCATGCATAAAGGTGACAGTTTTTCATTTACAAAATGACTGCTGTGAATGAGGGATACCTGTGCTGGTCTAAAGACCTTTGCATCCCACTGAATATCATTTTACTGTTCTGGTGTAATGAGCCTGAGAAAAACGTACCATGCTTTGCGTGGATCTGGAAGTGTTTGATGCAACAGGGGAAATCATAATGGTGCTCATCACTTTGTTCTGTGTGGTCCGGGTCATGGTAATTTGGCGAGGAGAGCGCAACACTGTCCCAGTCGACAAGGTGAGCTCTTTCCCCTCAGTTACAGCAGACACTGGCCTGACTACCATCTTTGGGGTCAGACTATTACCTAGATGAATATGGATCTTGTTATCATCAGTGGTGGTGATGATGCTTGTGTTATTGTGACCCTTCCTTATTGGCACTGGGACCATCTGCTTTTCAGGGGTAACCTTAAAAACAGCCCGGCCCATGGTCATCTCTTGGGGTTCAGGGGAGGCAGAGGCTTCAGGCACTGCCGTGGTGCTAACTGTCATGATGGTGACAGGTGACATTGGCCTTCCCGAGGTAGAGGAGGAAGCTTGGCTGCTATCTGGAGACTTGGCTCTCGAAATAGTTGTGATAGTGACTGGAGATTTGGTTCTTTCTGGACCATGATGTCCGTTGGTGGACTTTCCCCGAACTGTTGCAGAGTGTGTTGGAATGATTGTAATTCTGGATTTCGGTTGTGATGGGTTTGCATTTTGTGGGCCTGATGTTGAGAAGACATTCTCAGCAGCGGTGCTACTGATTTCAAGGGTGGCCATATTGTTTTGGTGGTCCGGTGTCACACGTATGTGTAGCGGCTGCCCTTGTTTGTGGGCCATGGTCACGTTTGGATTCCCGCAAGTCTGTGTTTTTTCCAGGCTGGTTTCATGAGAGTTGGTGTCTTTCTTCCTCATCCAAGGAATCCAGGATTTCTTCATACTGAGATCACTACCAGATGAAGGGGAGCGTTCAATGGCACTGGTCTTTTCCATTGGCTTCTTCAGGCTCTTCTGCCGTAAATTGTTCATGATGTGATTCTCTTCTTGAACAGACTTCCTGATAAAACCGGCCGGGGTATCTTCCTCTGTTGGCCCATTGGACAATGCTTCTGTCTGTACCCCGGTTGATGTGACAGCAACGTCAACCATCCTCCTTCCATTCAAACTGGGCCTCAGTGCACGACTGTGACGCTTTGCAATCTCCAGTTCTTTGGTCAAATGGAGAACCTCAGTGCCCATGCTCTTGGCTTTCTCTTCCTCTTCAAAAAACCTCTGCTGTAGGACGGAGTAATCGACTTGCAGTTGCGAAAGCTGGTCCTCCTTATGCATCAGTTCATGTATCTTTTCCTTTAGAGCTATGACATCTGCCTGCATCTCCCTGGTCTTGGCCTCCGCTCTCTTATATTGTTGCCGCAGGTTTTCCTCCTGGCTGTCCTCTTCTCCTTTCTCAATCGCTTTGTTCCTTGCGATCTGACTCCTCATGGCCTCAACTTGCTGGGAAAGTATATTGGCTTTGTCTTGTTCTGTTATGAACCTTTTCTCCAAAATGTCATATTGATCCTCTGTTTTGATCAGATCTCCTTCAACCACTTCAAGTTGTTTGAGACGATTTCTTAGGTGCTCAATCTCAAAGGTTAGCTCTTTAATTTTGTTATCGTCTCTTTTTCCAGCCTCGGGTGCTCTCCCTTGCTCACATTTCACCGATTTGTTTGCAGGCAGCCTTTCTGCTTGCTCCAAACCATCCAACCTCTTTTTCATTTGGCTGACCTTTGAAAGAAGATCCTTTGTTTTGTCAGTTTCATACGCGAGCTTGGCGTTAAGGTTCCTCTTTTCTGTCATCAGACTATCGACTTGTGTTTCCATTTCCGATTTAAACTTTAAGAGTTTTTTGCTTTCTTCGATCAATTTTTCAGTCACCTCCATAACCTTACTCTGCTCATCTTTGACCATCTTACTCAAATCCTCTTTTTTCTTTTCATCTGCCGTCACTCTTTCCACCAAAGTCTTTCGTTCCTCCATTAAAGCTACAGTCAATGACTTCAGTTTACCTAATTCATCCTTGAGGTTAAGCTCAGACTTTTCTAACTTGAGTTCAGATGATTCAAGCTCTTTCATTCGGATCTTGAGCGTCACAACTTCCCCGGAGAGCTCTTTGGTCAGGCCCTTCTCTTTTTCTAAGGCAGCATACAACTGAGCGGACTCCTTCTTACTGATGTTAAAGGAACCTTCAAGTTTCTCCAACTCTATCATTCTCTTCTGGAGTTTCTCCACCTCGACTCGAAGTTCTCTGCTTTTGTTATTCTCCTCCTGTAGCTTTTTCCTGAGCTCCTTGCACTGATCTTCAGTTCGTGTGATCTCCTCATCGTTTCCTTCCATCTCCAGCACACGCTTCTTTAGATTTTCTAACTCTGTAATTAAGTTAGAGTTTATGCACTCGTCTTTGCCAGTTTTGCCCCCTATTTCCTGCAGTTCCTCTTCTGATTTCCTCAAGGCCTTGTTGCTCTCCTTTATCTCATCCACTGTATGCAAAAGCCCTAGAATTTTTGAATTGAGTTGACAGTTGAGGAGCTCCTGACTGGCAAGCTTAGTGTTCAGCTCTTCATGCTGCTGAGCGAATGTGACACTTTTTTCTTTCAGCTCGGTCTCTAAGCTCAGAACCCTGCGGGCATCTTCCTGAGCATGCTCCCTGGCTTCACTTAGTATCTTCCTCTGCTGCTGAAGCTGCTGGCTCAGTTCCTGGATCCGCTGAGTCTGTTGGTCCATTTGCTCCAGGTGTTGTTGGCGCTCATTGACCAACATCAGGGCAAAGGATTTCAATTTCACCAGCTCCTCTTGCACCTTGGCCAGGCGTTTAGAATGCTCCTTCTCCTTTTTCACCTGGTAGGCTTTTTCATTGTCAAGCAGCCTCTTTAATCTAAAAGTGAAAATAGGAAAAGTCAAGGTTGTGTTGTAATTAAGCATGAAAGCAATCTAATAGTGTCTGCACTAAAGACTGTATTACACAAATATGAATCATTTGTATTCAAGAATATATTGTTTGAGCAGAGAACATTCATTTCAGTAACGGTGGTAATTTGCCATCTAATTATTAATGCTATTACTATTATTATATTCTTATACTGCTCAGATAGCCGACGATTTGATACAGCTCACTGACAATCCATAGAAAGCAAGTAATTACTCATCAACACAATTAACCCTAGAGCCGAAACCAGAGTTAAATATTAGATCCTGCTCTCCCAAAGTACTTCCTTCCTCCCAAATTAGGGTAGAGACGAACACACAAACTGGTGTTTGCTATCCTTTCACCCTGTGGGCTTGTTTCTCTCGTCTACTTTCTGGTCTGCCACAGTTCATTCATGCTACGCCAACAAAATGCATGCAAAACAGAATGCACTGTTGCATGTTCTCCTTCTGCACAACCAACAAAAATTTGCACTTCCAAATATTGCCTGTAAACCTTTGCAATGCAAAAAGACACCAAATTATAGTCCTGAAACAAATATTCAATTTCAAATGAATTTCATGTTTCAAGGCATCATTAAATGTAAATGTAATCAAACAAATAACGTAATCAGAACTTACCACCGTTGTTCTACAAGCAACACACAGGCATAATTACTGTGATACCAAAATCCAATCAGGAAGCATGACAAGTCGCCATGGCATGTTTTTCCACAAATGATCCTCTGTCACCTCTCAAGCATGCTTAAGGACGATGAAAGTTGAATTACTACAGTGCGGAACCATCAGACCTCTGGCGCGCAGTGTCACCTCATCCTTATAAGGCAGTAGTGTGTGTCTGAATGTGAGCATGTGCGTGTGTGTGTGTGTTTGTGTGTGTGTGTGTGTGTGTGTGTGTGTGTGTGTGTGTGCATGCGTCGGTGTGCGTTCGCGTTTGCCTGTGTGGAAGAAAGTGAGAGAGACTGCGTGCTGTTCTACTTTGGACTGTGAAAGGGGTGGGATTTTTGCCACATGAGGAATGCTCTGCAAAACTCCCCCAATTTTCCTGCTTCCATGCAATACTGGCATGTTTGGGTGAAGGCCAGTCCAAACAATTTTCCAGACAGTTTAGGTCTTACTTAGTAAAGCATCACACAGTTTGTAATTCTTTATTCATGTTCATTTGAGGATTTTCCTGTTTTCTGACACTTAAAGGGAAAACTATTAAAGGAAACAGGAGTGATTGTTCATTGGAGTTCCCCTTGTGGACAAACTGGATTAGGGTTGGTTTCCATGTGATGAGGGAAACAGATACGGAACTTTTTTTGGGTGAAGAAGAGTGAGAATGACAAAACATAATAATGACATTAGGTTTATATGAGGCTATGGTGATGCACAGCACTGGACTTTGATATATTCTGATAATCACATTAACATCTCTGGTGCAGCATCATCCAATTCGAAAATGTTGTTTGAAAATGATGCAGCGATTTCATTTGTATGGTGATTTTTTTTTCTTACTCTTTTGGTATTATTAATAGTGAATTATGAACATGCTGAGTTTATTTTTTCTAATTACTTTGGTATTATTAATATCAAATTATAAAAATGCTGAGTCATGTTCCCAATACGACTAAATATAAATGTTTTAGTCAGTGATCAGGTTAATAAATACACTGAAAGTTGAATCGTGTTCATGAGAACTAAAAAAAACAAACATATGAATCATAGCACAACATTTTGTCCTGCCTGCCTGCTGAGGATTAAAAAAAACGAGAGCTGCCAAAAAGCTGTCACGGCACCAGTGTGTTGTGTACAACTGATATGACTTGATCCAATAAACACAATTATGTGTGAAGCAAGAACATTGGGTTGATAATATGCATATGATGTTTGTCGTAGTGTGAGGTATGTGGAGGACACCCCATAGTTTTATACATCTCAAATGTAGTGGGTGTCCAATTTTAAATCCCAGTATCCGAGATAATCCTTACAGGGAGCTTCGTGTTCTCCAATGTGGGTCTTGTTGAAAGTGGTTGGAAGAAACTGCAGCAATAAAGCGCAGGTGGCAGGGTGTTGCATTGTGATGGTTGGCCTTGGCCATAGTACTGGCTCACTTCATGGGGTTGTTGCTTGACTACTGGTGCATTTTATCTGGATTTCCGAGCAGCAAAAAAATACAGTCCATTATTGTGACTGTCCCAGCAACATAGCAATGTTTTTCCCCTTCCTTATGCACATTTTGGGTCATAATCAAGAAGAGGATAGGGAATGGCGACATAGCCCTGCAGCGATTGGCAATTCATTATAATTAGTTGAAAACATAATTCTTGTGCATTAATCTACAAATCCTTCCAAGTGTGTAATTTGTTCCTCGGCTAAGCGTCAACAATCATGTTACTTAGATATTTGAGGTTCTTGACATACAAAATCTGCGATTGGCTGGCAACCAATTCAGGGTGTCCCCCGCCTACTGCCCGGAGACGGCTGGGATGGGCTCCAGCACCCCCCGCGACCCTAGTGAGGATAAAGCGGTTCGGAAGATGAATGAATGAATGAATGACATACAAAATGATCTGCTAGCTAAGAGGTCTTAATTGTTGATGGTTACCAGTATGAACGAGCTTATTTGGTGCCCATTTTCTGCACCCCCGTGACTGTTTGGCACACGGACATTTTGTTTCACTTATTCTGGCGGACATCCCACTCATGGAAAAGGAGATATTTCCATTTCAATGAAAGGAAAGAATTACAAAGTAGAACAGTACCAGACTTGCAGATGTAGCAGAAATGCATTTTTGTTTAGGTATGGGTGCTTTCATGCATTTCTCGAAAGGGAATCATGCATGTATTTGTACTTTAATTGTATTTTGTCTTTGTGCATGGAACTCTTGTTTTACAATTTTTTTTCTAATTGTATCTGTTCGGCAGGTGACGAAACAGCACGGGCCTATCGTGAACAAGGTGTTGCAGCTGTTGCTTTACACTCATAAATTGAGATGCTGCAAACTGCAATCATATATTTCATGTCGAAAAATCAAATGTTGGTTTTAGAAACACTAACAAAAGTGAGACTTCCAATGTTTATCTTCCAAGCATGCAATACCAGTTTTGACTTTGCTCAAACACTCATAAAACAAAGTGATAATCCAGTTTTAACATAAGGCTGTGAGCAATTACTTCAAACCACCAACCTGCTAGTTAGTGTACTTCCACTGAGAGTAAGGCTTAACCGACAGCTCTAAAAGTTATATTAAGAAACAATAGGGTAGGGGCAGTTTTTTACTTAGGACATCTGCTTTCAAGCCACTTTTGTAATTACACATTTTAAGCATTTGCTTGTTTTCACACATGATGGGTGTCAGGTTGGTCCACAATCTTATAAACAAAAAAAATGTAAATTATATATGGTAATGCCGCTTTGTCATATAATTGTCACAGACATTTTTCGCAACACAGACATGTTTTGAATGAACGTACATCAACCCAATCATTTTTGTAGTTTAATTATTTTAGTTGTAAAATGCAATTGGGCCAGCATAGTGGTCGACTGGTTAGCATGTCTGCCTCAAAGTGTAGAGGTGCAGGGTTCGATTCCAGCTTCGGCCTTGTTGTGTGGAGTTTGCATGTTCTTCCTGTGCCTGTGTGGGTTTTCTCCGGGTACTCCGGTTTCCTCTCACTTTCCAAAAACATGCATTCATTCATCTCACTAGGGTCGCGGGGGGTGCTGGAGCCCATCCCAGCTGTCTTCGGGCAGTAGGCGGGGGACACCCTGAACTGGTTGCCGGCCAATCGCAGGGCACACAGAGACAAACAACCATGCACGCTCACACTCACACCTAGGGACAATTCAGAGTGTACAATCGGCCTGCCATGCATGTCCACAGGGAGGCCGGAGCTGGAATCGAACCTGGTAACTCTGCACTGTGAAGTCGACGCGCTAACCACTGGACTACCGGGCCGCCCCCAAAAACATGCATGGCAGCTTAATGGAACTCTAAATTGTCACTACGTATGAGTGAGCGCGAACAGTGATTTGTCTATGTGTGTCCTGCGATTGGCTGGCAACCAGTTCAGAGTATCACCCGTGTACTGCCCGAAGACGGCTGGGATAGGTTCCAGCATGCCCGCGACCCTCGTGAGGATGACAAATGTAATATGTGACAAATTCCACATATTTACATTTTGACATCCGCAAATTATGCCAAGGTCATTTCAACAAGCATATGCATAGAAAAGCACATTCCACATAAAGTTGACACTGTTCATCTTCTTTCCTTTTCTTTAGCCATACATATCAAATACCAAAACTAACTTTCATGTATAAAGTGCAACTGAGACTTCTGTCATCTAAACAGTGACTTGGGTCGACTTAAGTCACTACCACTTAAGCAAAGATCTCTTGTCACAGCTACTTAGCCAGGCTTGACTGTCAGCCGAAGATTATTCTCTCCGATGTGCTTGCGATTCTCATTCATGCAGGCATTCGCTGCAGCGGAAACGGGTTAAAAGGTCAACATGAATTATTTGCTCCAACGCAATTGTGTATTTGGCACACATTTTTCATCTTCTGTTTGAGAACAACGCAGTTGTCTCTCTGAGGGCTAATTAAATTGTCACACTTTAAATGCTTGAGCATTACCCGCATTGCACTAGTTATTGTGAGTCCAAACATGTCTCCTGTGATCATCGTGGTCAGGTTTCACACTAATATGCATCGAAAAATAATTGAGTTTGAGTGGTGTGATTCATTTCAATGGATTCCAATGTCAAAGTGTGTGCCACAGAAAAGCAATAATTTAGTATAGCTTGAAGATCTTAGCACTTCAAACATCTATCCATCCATCCATTCATTTTCTGATCCGCTTATCCTCACGATTTCTTTGGTATGCTACGGTATAATGCTATAAAGTGCTCCCGTCACTGATTTCTTTGACATTTCATCGAAGTGGCAGAACCTTTCAGCATTTACATATTCATTTGCGTGTTTCAATTTCTGATCTTAATTCGACTCGTACCAACAATAAGCACAAACAGTCTCCACTAGACAATGTGGGAAGATTCAAATACCCAAATGGCAACAGTTTGACCATGGACTAGTTAAACTAAATGTTCATTATTGTAGATGGGGGGATTGTGGGGGGGATCTGACAGAACTAGTGTCAACTGGTGTCCCGGACGAATTTATGATCAATTTTCGAGGTTTCACAGAAGATGAACAATTCTTCCTTGAGCAAAGAAACTGCCAATTACTCTCTTTCATCTGTGAGTAGTTTAATTATCGGCAGTCGGGGCTCAGTTCATTTCATTTGATCTTTGTGAGGCCCTCTGTATCCACGTGATAGAATATCCGTGCTGTACGGCACCCCTCCCTCTGTCTCTCCATCCCACTTACCAGTTGCAGTTTCCCTCATGACCAAAAAGGGAAAGGTCACAAGCTTTGGGATGACATCATTTCAGGAGTGATATAATCGACTCTTGATTATGTTTCTATTTTGTACTGCCCTTATCTCCTTCAATGAACAACCACGCACCTTGCACATATGAAGTTTCCATTCTGCCCACCTCTTCAGTAGTACTTTCTAATCTTTAATACTTTTGTATTTAGCTTTCATTGTTTTTTCTATCCGAGAGGGGCATAATCAAAACAATGATCAAAAACAAGCGCTTTAGTTCTCTATCACTGCCAACTACACAACCACAATAATAAACAGATTTTTAAAAGACAAGGTAAAGTATACCCCAATATTGTGGTTTGTTAGCGTACTGT